>KN470726.1:17142-29241 GCA_000787095.1 Periophthalmodon schlosseri | reverse complement strand
AAAAAAAACAAAAAAAAACAAAAAAATAACAAGATTCCAGGCAATTCCAAGCAATAACTCAAGATTCCATTAGTGTACACACAATAGTCCATACACACTGGAATTCTTGTGCAGGACTCTCAAGGGTTCAAGTAAAAATAGGTAAAAAGTGCAGTTAAGAAAAACGATATAATAGCATCAATATCAGCCATTACATATTCCATGGAGATAAGCAGAATAAGTTCCACAGTGTGTCATTATGGGACGGACCGTGGACGAATCATGATATTTTGTGATTTGGAGCCATTATATCATCTAACATTCTGCACATTCACTTCACACAGCAGTCGCATGCAAATGTGTGTTCACAAATGACTCCTGAGTTCACGCACACACGCACACACACACGCACACGCACGCACACACACACACACACACACACACACACACACTTCTTAAGGAGCACAGCGCAGACACACAGACAGAGGCCGTGTTAAAAATTCATGACCGAATGAGAGTGACTCCTCTGGGGGATGCGGAGGGACTCTGGAGTGTGTGTGCGGGGGGAGGGTACAAGGGGGGCTGGGGAGTGTGTGTATATTTATCACATTGCGGGAACTAAAATCTGTGCACACACTCGCATCACGGGGAACTACCTCCTTTACGGGGACAAAATGAGGTCTCCGTATCGTACATCCTTTATTATTAGACCAACAGCACGGTTTAAAGCAGAACTAAGCAACATTTTTACCTTATTAAATGTCTTTGTAAGTCCCTGTGATGGTTAAACACATATTTTTGTCCGTCTATTGCAATACGGTGGTTGCAGGGGCGGAGTTTGAAGTGTGGATACTTATTAGACCAATCACACTGTTCTTATCCCTCCAGACCACGCCCCTCCTCTCCCCTCACTCTCCCGTTTAGTCCTCCAGGTAGGTGTCTAGTCCTACTTTAAAGTTCAGATATGGGTTAAAAGAGGTTAAGGTTAGGGTTTAGGTTAAGGTTAGACAAATTGTAACTATGGTTAGGGTCCGTTAAGTTTAGCCCCTAAAGCAAAATGCAAAATATAGGCCCTTCAATATGCACTTTGGACCTGTTTCTTCTGCTGGTATGAAAGTTAAAGAAGATATATTGTGCTTGTGTTTGCTATATAGTTCTAATCTATGACGTCTGTGGATCACTATGTTATAATTATGGACATTTCAAAACACAATATTCATCTAAAACGACTTAATAAAAGAAACAAGTCCGCTGAGTTCCGCGTTAGAAAACTGAGGTGGCCAACGGGAGCAGACGTTGCCGTAAACGTCATGACAACAAAGAGCTGCGTAGGCGTTGGCCAATCAAATGGATAGCTGCAGATCACGCTAGAGAGTAGGATTTTTTTTTTCTCATTTGTACCAAAATGATTGGACGACGACGCCGAATCCTACGCATATCGCGGATTAAGAAAATAAAACTGCAGTACAGTGGGCGTGTACCAGTGGAGGTGAAAACGGGGGTTGATCGGAGAAATGACGTCTTGAATACAGGAAAATAAACCCAAAACATGCGTAATTCAAACTAAATACAACTTTGAGACTGTAAACGAGAAGAGGAAACAACTATAACGCGGTTAAAAGCTCGGAAAAGTCGATTTTGTATAATAGGTCTCCTTTAAAGGAACAAGTCACCCCTTCATCTCCCCTTAACGACACTTCTTCCCGACTGACAGCGAAACGCAGCGACATAACAGTTGATTAGGGCTCTGCTGCTGCTGCCTGGGCACCGCGCGGGTCAATTGATTAGTAGTTAGCAGTAGAAGCTGAGATTTCAAATGCTTTGCTAACTCACTCCCCCCCAACAGCCTACATCATTAGTCTGCCGTGCTCGCGCTCATTGTGGTTACAACCGTAGTCCGCTTTTCTGACAGTAATGAGTCTACTTTATCACCGCGGCGACCACTGGAGACCTGGGGGTTGGCGTGGAAGTGGACAGTCCCTCCCCCCCTTCCCCCGCGCACGCACACACACACACACACACAGGGGGAAGACTGATGCAAAGATTTCAGGCGATTGGGAATTAGAAGTTGTGCAATAGAGATATAAAGAATAGATTTGGAAAAAAAATGTTTGGGGATAGCAAAAACATGAGGTGGCCATCTTTTTTTTATGTATTTGTGCAAAATTTGTGTTGCCCCAGTACAGATATATTGTAAAAGCAGCTCTTGAGGTCAGAACATGTCCACTGTGTATATCTGTGTACTACTGTCCGATAATCAGAAAGTGTGTATTAGCATGCTAGTTGTTGTTAGCTTTACCATGATGGCAAAACTCCACTCTGGCCTCTGAAAGTTGTAAAAACTAAAAAAGCACTTAGTATTCATCCACTATTCAATTCTCCAGCAGATGCAGTCCTGCTGCCGTGGTAAAACCAACAACAACTAGCATGCTAACCACGCTAAACACATTATAATTAAATGCTGACACTAAACAGCTCTTGATGAGTTTGCTGTGTATACAATATAAACTATATGTACTGGAACAAGACACAAAACACAAAACACATTTAAACAGGAACTGCTCTAACTTTAACAGACAGGAACGTGAAGCAGTGTAAATTAGTCTAAAATAGTAGCTGCTAAACCTCCATCTAGAGGGTATGTACGAGATCAGTGGGTGCAGTGTTAGCATGTTAGTTTAATTATTACTTAGACTGTTTTTGTTTACAACCAGAGAAAAGCTTTTGGTTTAGGCCTGCCTTAAACAGTCTGATCACCAGCTCTAAACAGACTGCTGCTCATTTAGCTGTGGGTACAAACCTCCCACAGTGTTAGCATGGTGTTAGCATCAAATCAAAACACCTCTAATTGGCTCAAACAGCGCTCTATTTTCAACCCACGACTGAATGAAAAATCAGAGATTAGGCTTTTTCATCTTTGGGACGAGGAAAACTGGATTAATAAAAATTTAATTCATTCTGCTTTATGCAACAGTAAAACTAATGCCTTATTTTTTAAAAGTCTTGAATTATGGAACCCACTATTGTTTAAAGTCACAGTATGTAACTTTTCAGTCAAAAATAAACTAAAATAATGGTTTTTGTTTCCATATTGGCTATTTTTATTGCACTGAAAAACTTGTAAAAAAAAAAAATGTATCCTTACTGTGAGTGGGCTTGCATCTCCACAAACCTGACTCTTCTAGTTTCCATGAAAATAGTTGTTCCTTTGGCTATAATATTCCACAGCATGGCATGCAACGTATCTAGGGCGGCCTTGCTCGCACATGCCTTTTCAGGTCTGCCCATACATTTTCAACAGGATTGAGATCAGGGCTGTGTGATGGCCACTCCAAAACATTGACTTTGTTATCTTTAAGTCACTTTGTAACCAGTTTGGCAGTTATGCTTCGGGTCATTGTCCATTTGGAAGACCCATTTGCGCCCAAGCTTTAACTTCCTGGCTGATGTCTTGAGATGTTGCTTCAGTATTTCCACATAATGTTCTTTCCTCATGATGCCATCTATTTTGTGAAGTGCACCAGTTCCTCCTGCAGCAAAACAACCCAACAACATGATGCTGCCACCTCCGTATTTCACAGTTGGGATGGCGTTCTCAGGTTTGCAAGCTTCCCCCTTTTTCCTCCAAATATAACGATGCTCATTATGGCCAAACAGTTCAGTTTTATTTTTTTCAGACCACAGGACATGTCTCCAGAAACTAAGGCCTTTGTCCCTGTATGCATTTGCAAACTATAGTCAGGTGTTTTTATGTTTCTTTTGGAGTAATGGCTTCTTCCTGGCGGAGTGGCCTTTCAGCTCATGTCGGTACAGTAGTTGTTCCACTGTGGATAATGACACACTCTTACCAGCTTCAGCAGCATCTTCACAAGGTCTTTTGCTTTTGTTCTTAGGTTGATACTCACATTTCAGACCAAAGCACGTTCATCTCTGTGACTCAGAACCTATACTTCTTTATACTTGTGTATAACTGTTTGAAAGATGGCGTTCATCTCTGTGACTCAGAACCTATACTTCTTTATACTTGTGTATAACTGTTTGAACAGATGAACGTGGCACCTTCAGGCATCTGGAAATTGCACCCAAAGATGAACCAGACTTGTGCAAATCCACAATTCTCTTCTTGATATCTTGGCTGATTTCTTTTGACTTTCCCATGAAGTTCCACAAAGAAGAAGTGTGTTTCAGATGTGCCTTCAAATACATCCACAGGTGTGTCTCTAATTGTCAATCAGAAGCTTCCAAAGACATGACATCATCATCTGGGTTTTCCTAAATAGTTTAAATGTATCGTAATCTTACTGTATGTAAACTTTTGACTTTGACATGAAATCAAACTAAATCAAGCTGTTTCTTTCTTCAGACAGTGAGGAAAAAAGCATATGTGTCTTTTTATAAAGTGTATGAAAACTTCTGGTTTCAACTGTAATTGGTAGCCTACTTCATGTTTCCGCTGGCTTGCCTATTATCTCCCATCTCCTCTCCCTCCTCTTTTACAAGTCAATTTATAGAACTGTTATTGTCTTCGCCTGTATAACTACATATTGACCAGGTCTTGGCTGGTTACTGCTTCGTCCCCAGCACCGTCAATACCCAAATATCTGCTATTCTCCTGCCTGAACCTACAGCGCTGATGTATGGGGCCATTAAGCTTGTACCATAGAGTTAACACAATCATTTCAGCTTATAGATTGATATAAGGCAAACTTTATCAAAGCTCAGGGGTATTTACACAGGTTTAATTAGATAATGTGGAATACTAACATGGGGTATTAACTGCTAACACATAACATATTTAGATGTTACCATGTTACCTTTTATTGTTTTGAAAATTCTATATTTGCCAAAAACAATGTATTAATGTTTGATAAGTTTCACTTTCGTTTTTGATGCTGAGTCTCCCCTGCCTTTGTTCTCCGCGTTAAATCACTCCCCCTTCAATTTCTGTGTGGGAGCATGGATGACGTAGGCTTGTGGTCTGAGCGTTGGACAAAATCGTGCAGCTAACCATGAGGAGGGTTCGAATAGGCCCCTGGAGGGGTTAGATTACTCAGAAGATTACTCAAACATGCACGGATGACATCTAAAACCTCCTCGGGCGTGTTTTTGATGAGGGAACAACGTTATAACATGACAAAAAGGTCCAAAAAGTTGATTTTGCGTAATATCTCTTTTTAAGCTTGTAGCACCACCAGGCCAAGTTACTTGTAAGATCTGTGGAGATGTGACCCCATTCACAGAAGAATGCATTTTTCAGGGGATTATTTTTTTGTTTTATTTTTTATGCAAACTGGAATTAAATCACTGCAAAATTGATACGTTTAAAACCAGATAAAGCAATAGCAATTTCCAAGTGAGATGTTGCATCTTAAAATCAACATTGAGTGCAGTGTACATTTTGAACATGCAAAGAGCATTAACATTTGACAACAGACTGAAATATAAAGTGCTAAACTAATACAAGAATCCCATGCATTTCAGGACGTGTTTGCAGAGGTCTAAACTACAGGGTTAGCAGTTTTTGCACAGAAAAAAAACACCATATGGAGACAAGGACATTTAATTACTTAAATAATTGCAATTTCCTAATTACAACCATTTAAGCTGTAGTTTCAACTTGCTTGTGATTGCAGCACTAGTAAAATGATGTGGACAGAGCAGCGATCATTTTACCCCATCCCACAATCCCCCTCTGGCCCCATAGAGACGTATCCATGTCTCGCCTGCACCACTGTTCTCTCACTATGAGTCTACCAAAATAAGCCCAAAAAGCCAGGAATTTAGTGAGAAGACACTGTAACCTGGAGAAATGTTTTCATATTACTACCATGAAAATGCTAAGCATATTTCCTGGCAATTTACAAGTAGTTATATTTGTAATATTGCAGTATTTAGTTAATTATTTTGTTTTTTTGTCCTTTATCATGTTGCCTTTTATGTGTGTATATATATATATTTTTTGAAGTGGGATTAAATACTGCCACTACCACATTTATAAATAGAGCTGATAACATGGGGCAGTAAAGGGGAGAGTGGCGAGGGGCAGGGTCTGGAGGTATAAGGAACAGTGTGATTGGTCTAACAGGTATCCACACTTCAGACTCCGCCCCTGCAGCCAGGTGTTTGTAATCAGAAACATCTGGCTGTAATGAGGGTAGTCCTGCATGATGTCACATAGTACTTGAAAATGAAGTGGCAACTGGAGGCAACACCCACTTTTTGACTTTTTAACCAGAAAGTTATAAAGTTACAAAGTTTGCACTAAAATTGCATAAAAAGAAACAAAAAAATGGACTAAGAACCGAACACATAAGGTGATTTAGTGCATAGTCCCACTTTAAGGTTCAGTAGATGACAGTAGAGAAAAACTGGGGGGTAAAAAGAGTTACTGGTAAAAATAAACACTGGCTGGACACAATGACATGACAGAGCAAAATGTGCAACAAAAATAATAAAACCTCAAAATAAAAAGCATGAATCAGCGTGTTTGCACAGTGGGTAGAGCGAGCAAAAGGTCTGGTTCGATTCTGAGATGATGAAATGTCAAAATTACTAAATGTCAGCTCGCCAATTTTAAGCAAAGGTTCACAAAGGCTCCTGCTCATTAGTCTGCTCAAGCAAACCTGATGCGCAATTTGGGAATGACATGGGCACACACCGACTGGGGTGGCGCAGCAAACATATTGGTGCCAAATAGGGTGACCTGACACCCCTAAAAAATTGGGAGTTGGGACAGTCCAGAAATTCATGTCCTTGTCCCGAATCTCAAATCCTGTCCAAGTTGTCCTGAAAATATGACCAGTCCAGTCCAACAAAGACCTCTGTTATCTTAACCGCGCACGACTCCTATCTGGTTTTATAACTGTTGTTTTGTTGAAATGTAACCGGCTGCGGTTATGTCTAAACGCGTAGTTCAGTACTGAAAGTTCGTATGCGTCAGTGAACACACCGCTGTGCGCAGGTGTAGTCAGGTGGATTCAACTGACCCGTGTTCTTTCCGCTACAGAAGAAGGCCACGGCTGTCGGATTTTGCTCTCATTTCTCCCTCATTGATATTCGATTTTAGATTTAGTGTTAGATAGAGTGCAATAAAAGGTTAGTGCAATGCGGGGTAGACTGTTTCGGGGTTAGCGCAAGACACTTTAGAACTTATAGGCTCCTAGTACAGCGCACTTTAAACGTCTAAAACTCAACGCGCTTTAGCCCAGTTTCGCTTAAGCACTTTATACATTGAGGACCAACTACAGCACTTTAAATTGCATTTTGCACAGCACTAGCATTTTTTTCTACTGGAATATAGGATTTAACTTGTTGTTTGGGTTTGATTAAAGTCTGTTAAAGTCTGTGTTTCAGCGCTGATTTGTTGTGGTGTTCACTGATTTTTATTTTCATGTAGCTAGCCTCAAAAGTTGATTAATATAAAGGAAAGAAAAGCCTTTTAACACGATTGTTGTTAAAAAATAAACTTTGTACATTACCACTATATGCTGCCGTCATCCTTTGTTTTACCAGACTTGCATGTTTATTTATTTTAAGGGGACCTTAACCTCCCCTGGATTACAGAAAAATCACCTTGACCATGTTAGCTATGTTTCATCTTTCTACGTACCTTTTCTGGGTGGGTCCCATTGGCCCCATGAAAATCGTTCTTTAAAGTGGCGCTCGTGAGCCGTTTTTCAATAGTTTTTTCGGGGCCTTAAAATGAAACTAAACACTAAATCCACTTTTTCGCTACTAAACTATGTAAATGGTGTTTTAATAGCATTGTGTACTATTCCTAGTCCTTTAGTGGAAATCAGCTAAATTTGCAGCTTTCTGGTCAAAAGCGCCTTTATCTAAGTTTGTTTTGTCTTCAGTAGCCTCTGCAATTTCCAGTAGTTGGTGACATCACACAGGACTGCCCTGATTACAGCCAGGTGTTTCTGATTACAAACACCTAGCTACAAGGGCGGAGCTTGAAGTGTTGATACCTGTCAGACCAATCACGCTGTTCCTTATATGTCCAGACCCCGCCCCCACCTCCCCGCTCACCCTCTTCCTTTGTCCTCCAGGTACTGCCCAGTTTAGCAGCTCTATCTGAAATGTGGTTGTGGGAAGAGTTTGGGTGTTTCATTAATAATAGATTTTAATTATATTGCGCTTAACATTTGAAAAACAAATCTCAAAGTGCTAGTGTTATTTGGATACAGAACTGTGGCTGAAAACGTGCTCTGCGCAGCCTCTGCAGCGAAAACAACAGGGCTACTTCTCAAACTTTGTGGAGAGGGAAGAGAGCTGCAGCAGAGATAGAGAAACCAAGAGACCAATCACTCAGTCTCCCCTCACACAGCCCTGTCTCTCAAAATGTCTGTGATAAGCAAATAAAGAATACTTACTCAAAGACCTCCTTTTCAATGTATAAATACTGGAACCATGTTATTTGAACAATTAAAAGGCCATGTACCCAGTTTTCCCCATGTATTTGAGCAAAATGTGTCTCGTCAAAAAGTTCACTGTGGGCTGTCTGCATCTAATTAGAAAGCATCTTATTGTCCGATAATCAGGAAGTGAGTGTTAGCATGCTCGTTGTTGTTGTTGTTGTTAGCTTTACTGTCTCTGAAAGTTGCAGAAAAGCTTATAAACTCTGAATAATCAGGATGCTCCGAATGCACAAGGTAAGTGAGGAGTAACTTGGACCACTATGAACTGTCTAAAATGAACTAGTTCTGTTTTTCACGTTTTTAAGACAGTAAAAAAAATAGACTTCCAAACCACCACTGTAAGTCCAAAAATCAACACGCCAATAATCAGATGTAATTATTCGGGTACTTAAATACAAGTTTTCACAGCTTACTGATGGGATGAGCCCCATTAGAAGCAGAGGCAGAACAAAACGGCTGTGTATCTCCTGTCCCTGTCTGCTCCTGTCTGCTGCTCCTGTCTGCTGCTCCTGTCTTTTTCCTGTCTGCTGTCCCTGTCTGCTCCTGTCTGCTGCTCCTGTCTGCTACTTCTGTCTTTTTCCTGTCTGCTGTCCGTGTCTGCTCCTGGAGAGTCCTACAGGGGGGTCCACCACACATTTTCACACCTCTTCCCTCAGGCCGCCCTCATGTCTGCTGCTACTATCAGTTGCTCCTGTCTGCTCCTTATGTCTACTGTCCCTGTCTGCTGCTCCTGTCTGCTGCTCCTGTCTGCTGCACCTGTCTGCTGCTCCTGTCTGCTGCTCCTGTCTGCTGCACCTGTCTGCTGCACCTGTCTGCTGCACCTGTATGTTGCTTTTGTATATTGCTCCCGCCAGCTGCCTATGTCTTTTGTTCCTGTCTTGTTTCCCCTGTTTGCTACTCATGTCTGCTGCACCTATTAGCTGCTCTTGTCTGCTGCTCCCGTCTGCAACACCTGTCTGCTGCTCATGCCTACTCCTCCTATCTGCTGATCCTGTCTGCTGCTCCTGCCTGCTGCACCTGTCAGCTGCTCTTCCCTACTGCTGCCTACTACTTCGTTGCTTCTTCCATCTTTTGGCCCTGTCTTTTGCTCCTGTCCGTTGCTCCTGTCTAGTGCTCATGTCTGCTGCACCTGTCTGCTTCTCTGTAGCTCCTGTTTGCCGGTCTTGCCTGCTCTTCCTGTCTGGTCCACCTGTCTACTCCTCTCTGATTCTGCTATCTGCTACTCCTGTCTGCTGCACCTGTCTGCGCCTGTCTACTGCTTTCCACCGCACAGGCTGAACTAATGTGTCACCAGGGAGCAGGCTGACATCGCACTATTTGTCCAAGACAGAGAAAAATGGAGGGAGCTTCCAAGTGCAGGTGTGAGTGTTTTAGTAGATGCTGAACTACAGAGAGAGCAGGGCCGTATTAAGGGATGAGTGGGCCCTAGGGCTGATTCTCAAATGTTTATACTGCTTAAAAAAATAATATACTACCCAACTGGTCTTGAAGTACTAAGGTCAATAAGGAATCTAAGGCTAACTGGAATGCATTATGTAAGGATCAAACACAGTGAGCAACTAACAAAATACAATATGGCCATTGAAATCATCCATCTTCTTCTGCTTCATCCGGGGCCAGGTTTCGAAGGACAGAGCAAGGCATTCCCAGGTCAACAGAGAGACATAGTCCCTCCACCGTGTCCTGGGTCTTCCCCGAGGCCTCCTCCCGGTGGAACGTGCCCGGATCACCTCCCCAGGGAGGCGTCCAGGAGGCATCAGGAACAGATGCCCGAGCCTTCTCAGCTGGCTCCTCTTGATGTGGAGGAGCAGCGGCTCTATTCTGAGCTCCTCCCGTGTGACTGAGCTCTTCATCATTTCGCTAAGGGAGCTGCAGTAAGAAGATCATTTTGACCGCTTGTATCCGCCATCTTGTCCTTTCGGTCAAAGCTCATGGCTATATATGTGAGGATAGGAAAGGAGATCTAAACCAGGGCAGGAATGTAGATTGAGCAGTAAATCAAGAGCTCTGCCTTTCGACTCAGCTCCTTCTTCACCACAACAGTCCAATACAGTGAATGGTATTTTTGAACAATTAAAATCTGTGAAACTGAATGAATGCCAAATGTGTGCATATATTCTCCATAAAGTCCTTCCAGCTGACGACAAGCTATGTTGAACTTTGTGCCAGTTTTTGTTTCATGTGAATAGGCCCGGTAATTACAGAGATGTTAACCATAAACCAGGTCAAACGTCTGACATTCTACCTTTGAATTCTGGCCTGTCCTCCAGCTCCATTTTAAACTAGCTGAATGTTGTGATGTCAAGGGAACCCAACGTAAGTAATAAGAGAAGAGTCAGTAGGTTTACGTCGATGAGCATTGAGCTTGTTCATGAGCTGTACTTACCTGTGTCCCCAGAGAGGGCATCTGATTGTTTCTCACTTCACTTCCAACTCGCACACTTCTAGCAGTAGTTCTTTTGGGAGCATCAACAGAAAGTCAGTCTTACTTTTTTCACTCTCAGACTAACAATTTTATTTTTATCTCAAGGTTAACTTTGTTTCAGTACATTTTCAAATAATGCTACTACTCCTAAGGTGAAATTTATGTTCAATGCTTTTGGGGCCCTAGGGAAGACCCAGGACACGCTGGAGGGATTATGTCTCGCAGCTGGCCTGGTCCCACCGGAGGAGCTGGAGGACGTGTCTGGGGTGTGGGAAGTCTGGGAGTCCCTGCTTAGACTGCTGCCCTGTGACCCGGCCCCGGATTAGCGGAAGAAAAAGGATGGATGGATGCTTTTGGGGCAACATTTTGGATTTTCCTATTCAAAAGATATGTTGTTTTAAATGATTAATTGCTATTGCAGTGATGCACATTTTTGTCATTCTGAAACTCACAGATAGGTTGCGTTCTAGAATTTGATGATGTCATAATTTCAGATGGATGGAAGGGGCCTATATAAATCTATGGGAAGAAAACATATCCACAAATGTTCAACCTTATCAATATTTGTTTGGGATCGGCTCCGCAAACTTTCCATATTAATCAGATGGTATAAAGTCCTGACAACAATCACGTCTTTGGGATTGAATAATAGCACCACTATCTAAAGCTATTATTATTATAATCTGACAGCTAAACAGCAAATTCCACCATAGAACTCTGACCTGTCTCCAGCTCAGTTTAAACTATAGGGCAAGGGTCACCAACACGGTGCCCGCGGGCGCCATGTCGCCCCCAAGGACTGCATGAGTCGCCCGCAGGCCGGTTCTAAAAATAGCACAACTTAATAGTGAGCTGCATCTAAAATTTAATTTTATTCTGTTGCTATTTTTTTAATCACCCTTACATTTATATAGATTTAAAAATGACAATATCTTAAAAATATATTCATTATACATGAAATTTAGATAAGTTAAGGTGAACTCTGACCTGCTCTAGTTCAGAGGTTAGTACTGTGCGCGTGACAAAACTAGTGCTCGTAGATAGTAAGCACATGGGCGCTGCGAAGATGCGCGCTGGATGCAAAAACATGGCAGAAAAAAGAAAGAAAATGTATCATTATCACAACGAATGGGAAGAAGAGTTCTTTTTTACGACTGTAAAAGAAACCTGCGTGTGTCTCATTTGCAAAGGCAAAGCAGCACAATGCGGAAAGACACTTCACTACGTGTCACAAAAGCTACCATGCTAATACCATGCTAATACCATGCTAATACC
>KN470726.1:0-16686 GCA_000787095.1 Periophthalmodon schlosseri | reverse complement strand
TATTGTAAGAAGTCATTAACGTGATCAGTGTCTTCACATAGATGATTATCATTAATCATTATTAATAATGTATAACTAAAGGCAAACTGAGCAAATTTGTTATTTCAGAAGAGCGTATCAAACTAGTAGCCCTTCGTATGACTCAGTGCCCATAAAGTAGCTCTCAGTTTCAAAAAGGTTGGTGACCCCTGCTATAGGGATTCTGTGGTGTCACACGAACCCAACCTACTGGTGGTTTTCAGATTCTAGAACTTGATGATGTCATACTTCCAGACGGGGGACAAGAGCCAGTTTTCCCTATTGATTACATTATACTTTGCCATGAAATATCCAAAATATAAATAGAAATTTCTATTAGTGACTGGACCCAAGAACTCACTGTATTACAACAAAAGTCTGCATTTTAACATTTTATCTGCCCCCCATTTGTATTAGATATCACTGGCCTATAGATTATTGTGATGTCGGTGAAACTAGAGAACTTGGAAGGCGCGTACCCAGACACATGAGACACTACTTTACCATTTTATCATCTAGCTAAACTCTCAGTAAATTGCTACTGACTACTTGGTCAGGAGTACCTAGGTGTGGTTAGCTGGTTTGGGTTGATTATGAAAGCCAAAGGGAACCTACAGTCAAACCTGGGACGTTTTTGTTGTGAGGCAAAATTTGCTAACCACCTTAATGTTATTTATTATAAAACTTGCTATATTAACCTCATTGCTTATAGTCCCTTCAACTGGCAACAATCAACAAACATTTTATTTTGCCACAGTGCAGCCTGCCTTGGACCTGGAAGTGACATCACACTTAACAACTTTATAAGCTGTCAATCATAAAGTTGCACTATGTAACTTTTCTGAAGGAGAGAATGCCACCTGCTTGTCTTTATGGAAATGGTATTGTCTTTTCTGGAATGTACCACAGTATGACATTAAACCAATCACCATGGAGGCAAGCAGGTGACGCCAACAGGCAGAGTTACTGGTCAGATCTGTGGAGAGTTGACCCCACTCATAGTGCAAATGCATATTTTTCGAGGTATTTTTGAGCCATAAAACACCTGTAATCATAAATGCACAATAGATAAGTTTAATGGCATATTGTGAAACACTTTAGACAAGGAATACAAACTCCATGGAGACAAGCAGGTACAGTACATACCCTCCTCCAGAGAAGTTACACAGTGCAACTTTAACTCAAGCAGGCCAAAGATCTATATAAACACTATTTTAACATCAATTGTACAAAGTTTTCAGATACTTTCTTTTCTTTAACGTCTCCATTAGCACCTCCTCCTCCTCTGCTTTCTGCTGATTAGCCCTGATGCTAATTAGACATTTAAGCGGCGCGATCTTCTGACACGGAAACGCATTAGCCTCCTCCGACGCCCGTCTCTAAGAAGAAAATATGAAGTCTTCGCCAATGCCGCAGTCTGGATGGCTCTCATGAATCTCCCAGACACTTGTCGTGGGCCCAGCATAAGTCTAGTTAGAATTCTCCGTCTGGAGTTGGCTCTCTCTCTCCCTCCCTCCCACACAAACACTGGCTCGCTCGCTCACTCTTCTATGCACATGCACACACAGAGATGGACTGTTTAACATGATGAGCAGATAGATGAGACCGGTAGAGGTGGAGAAACATCCGGTCCCAGGATGAAGATGTGGTGGACAATAGGCAGCTGAGTTCATTAGTGGCCATATGGTTGTTCAAATAGTTGAATGTTATAGAATAGACTGGTGTGATACTGTGACAAAAATATATATATATATCTATCAAGGACACATGGTCCGTCCTTATTAAAAAACAAATATGGCTGCTTACGTGGAAAAAAGAAAGATATCACAGGGGACCTTCAGAACAAAATATATAACTTCTTTTACCTTAGATGATAAGAGTTTGATTCCTGGATTGTTGATTCTGCAGAAATCCCTGCTTTTTCTTAGTCCTCTGTGTTATTTTTTTCCTCTTTTTATGTGTACGCAGCTGTGTCTGTTTTGACATGAACGAAACATGCATCTCTCTGATTGGTTAATCCACTTGTCAATCCCACCCTCCGAAATCGGGGAGACAGGATACGGTTCCAGACCCACTCATCTTTGTCTTTGATTTGCCGAAGCGTGTCGTTTTGGCTGGCCAGGTCAACAAATAAGTGATCATACCACTTCGAGAATGCCCGACCAGATCTCAGAAGCTAAGCACCTTTAATGAATGGACAATAACAGTTTATTACAGAGGCTTCAAGTGCTGTCAATAATATAATACAGAAAAGTATAATAATGGAATAATGGAAAGTAATATCTATGGTAATGATTTTTAGGCATTCACCACAGCCCTGTTTCACTACCAACCTCCACTAACCGAGACAGTGATTCAGTCCAAGTTCAGCTGAAGTTACCCCTTTTGAAGAAATCCATAGGGACTTCCACTTAATTTTTCCAACAAAGCCAAATGTATTAAATACTAAATATATTAAATGTATTTGGCCTCAACAGTATTTTGGCCTATACTCCTTAAAAAATACAAATATCTCATATCTCAAGTCCATAGCTGCCTGGTGCACACACAAACAAGAGGAGTGGTTATGTGGAGTTTATTACTCCAGAGCAGCCGGTGAGAAAACAGTGTGACTGTTCCACACCTGGAGACGCCATTAAACAGCCATAATGCACACAAGCAGCTTTCTACTACACTATAAAACAGTCTAATGTGTGTTTATGAGGCACAGGCTCAGTGTAGTAGCAGGACTGATGAAATATTTATCTTTAAATGAGACATGGAACCATTTTGGAGTTCAGTATTTACAACGTGTACCTTTGTTTTCACTAGTGGGGAACTATTTCATATTTTTTGTGTTGCATGTGGGGATAGGCGATATGGCGATAAAAATCATCAAATTGTGGGATTCAGTAATTCTGCAATTTAAAGGACATGTATTAGGCAAAACTAACTTATTTAAGCTTTTAACCATTTAACATTGTCAAGCTTTTTGAGTGCCTTGAAGGTGGAAATGCGTTATATAAAAATGTGACCACTTACCAGTTACTATTTATGTCTATCCCCTCAAAACACTTGCTTTAGAATTTTCCCAGAATTGTTATGTCACAGGTAAAAGTCCTGTACAGTTTTTAAATCCATAAATCATCACCAGACTCATTTTAGGCCTTACTGCTGTTAAACCACGTTCATTGCAACTTCATGCTTATATTAACAAGTTGGGGCATGTTAATTAATTAGATAACATACCTTTTTTTCCCCCATGGTAATTGCCTCTGCTGCCAGTAGATGGAGCCCTACACCAGATTCCAGGATGAGGAGCGAGTATAAATTGGATAAATAAAGTTGCACATTGCTTTGGTTTTGTTGGCATTTTAGATACAAAAAATGTACAGACAGAGTTTTGAATATCTTATTTAATATTTGAGTGTATAACAAAAATTGACCTAATTCAAATTTTGCCAGATTTTTTGGAGTGAAAATTTTAGATATCAGCAAGTCCTTCCCAGAGACTGTATATATAAATGGACATAGCTAACCTGCTAGCCACCGCATTCCAATTCGCTTTACATTAGAAAACTGTCATCCCTCTCTCTGTAACTGCTGGTGTCAGGCTCGACATTTTGGTCTTAAAATGTTTGTATTAACCTGTATTAACTTTAATGAGCCTCATTTGGCTGGAGCCGAACTGATCCATCATAATCATGTTAAGTACAAGAGTGTAAAGTTTGGTGTATGTAGGTGATTTAAGGTGATCTTTATGTGCAGATTGGACAATGTTGTTGTTTCTATGGGTGAAAATACAATTAGAGAGCAAACTGACCAAAAAACTAACAACTGAAAGCGCCTGTGTCTCGGACAGCTAGGTATCAAAAACACTTTAACATTTTGAAAACTTGAGCAAAATGTGTCTCGCCCCAGTACAGATATATTGTATAAGCAGCTCTTGAGGTCAAAATGAGTTTGCTGTGTGTGCTAATTAGAAAACATTTTACCGTCCAATAATCAGGAAGTACACAGTTAGCATGCTAGTTGGATTACTGTGACGGTAAAACTCACTTCTGGCTTTTGTATGTTCTAAAAGCGCTTATAAACTAATCGCAATTAATTATTAGGATGCTCTGAATGCATAAGGTAAGTGAGAAATAACTTTGGACCACTGCAAACCGTTTAAAATGAACTAGTTTTTCACATTTTTAAGACAGCAAAAATCAGCAACGCCTTTAAATATAACACGGTAAAGTTCGGTGTTTGTAGGTGCTAATTTAAGGGGTGGTCTTTAGGTGCTGAAGGGACAATGTTGTTGTTTCACTGTGAATTTTGAAAGAGGAAACTGACAAAAAGAAAAAAAAATACAAACTGAAAGTCTCTAGTATCTCGAAAAAGTATTCAAAAGTACTTTAAAATCCTGAATGCTGCAAAGTGACTCCTTGCGTTAAGCTATTACACAATCCCATATGACAAAACTAATGCTGCTAAATCCAAATGACAAATGCATTATAAGCCAGACCCGGGGGAAGTCTGCACAGTTAAATATAGCTGTCCATCCCACACAAGCTGTGAAACCTGTCAGTGTGCAGCCATCAACTGTCTCAGATAAGCCATTTTAAACTCACAACAGTGTTTTAGCTATGCCCAAGTCAATAAAAGGGCTGTTAGCATATTTACAAGGCTCTCGCCACCACCTGTGCCCTCCGTAGATAAGGGCACGCCGCTCACAAAGGAAAATCATTTGGGAAGTGGGTGTATAACTAGCGTGTTTTCATTAATGACATACAAATGGATAGCAGTTTTAAAAAATCATTGTAGACATTATTCATAAAAATTGCATATATTTTAAGGATAAAAATCGGAATAACGTATTTTCCGGACTATAAGTCGCACTCAGGTGAGATTTATATGTGAAATATATGTTTTTTTCTTCATTATTATGCATTTTTTGGCTGGTGCGACTTATACTCCAGAAAATACGGTATATAAGGAGCAGGTTTAAATTTGTTGGTTCATAATGTTAACATTTCTGATGGCTTATTTAGTTTCTAGATACTAGCAAAGTCTGCACAAAATCTGACTTTAGTTTGGGGTAATACAAAGCTTTTAAAGATTGTGTGTGCGTGTGTGTGTGTAAAAATTCTTAAAAATCTAATAAGGATGGCACAACGTTTTTGAATCAGTGCCGATGCCGAGTACTTTTGGGGTTATTTTTTCAGTACTAGTACAAGTCTAAACTTACGGGTGGCCCTATTTTCTCAGTAACAACTTTAGTTATTCAAAGGGGAAACAAACAGCGCTTTATGATGATGTCACTGGGCTGTGGCTCTGTTTGTTTCTGCAGGTGTCAGTGCAGACCACAGAACCTATTCTTGAACATGGCACGGTGCAACACCTAACCGTCACTGCAGGGAACTGGGTCCTCTGCATTTAACCCATCCATCAATGCCACTGCATCGATGCCACCGCTCAACCGGTCAAGAGCACTGGGCACCCATCAAAGTGTTTATTCATAAGACAATGAAAAAATGGTTTCAACCACGCTAAAACAATAGACGTAGCTTCAAAGTTTGGCAAATCCAGGGCTGAAATTATCCAGATGACTCTAGTGAAGGCGTATGGAGTTTAAAAACACAGTGGAGCACTTCCTGTATTATCACATGACATCACAAGGTGGAACGCTGTTTTCTGTTTGAGAGAAGAACTCAGCCTAAATATGCAGGTTTTGTGTGTTAAACATGTGTGAATGAAACAAAACACAACTCCAGGTCTGTTTGTGATGACGAAGAAGAAGAAGAATTAGAGCACAGATCAGAAAATAGGGTAATATAGGCCCTTTAAAATGTCCTGTTATTACCGTTGCACAACCTAACCACATTTTTGAAGCTCATTTAGTCCTTTCTCATGTAGTCCTTTCTCTCCTAGACTATGGGCAGACACAGGCTGTAAACAGGCTTGACTCGTGCGCACTGTAAAAAGTCAATATTTGTGCTGAGGCGGAGGTGCCGTGTGCGCGATCATAACATAACCCATCCGCCCTCCGCCTTTTGGGCCTTATCAGTTTGCCTTCAGCGCTAACTATTGTCTCATAACAGTGCACATGAATAATGAAAGGGTAATTACAGGCTATAGACAGACAGAGACAGAGACAGAGAGAGAGGAAAGAGGGAGAGTGTAATTAAAGCTAAACACTGACACACACACAGAAGTCACAGGGATGTGCTTGTGGCCTGTTTAATGTCAAATGTGCAGCTATATTGTTTTATAGTATGATATGAATATTTTATATTTGAACAAATAGGTAACTGCGATGCCATAAGCCTCCACAGGGAAATGCAAGTTATTATACCTTGAGCTCAGTATATGGACATGCTATTTCATAAGCTGCTATTTTAAAGCCTAGTGACCTCTTGGCTATAGTTTTGCTCTTTACTGGCTGTATGTGTTATATTTATTCAGTTCATTTTTATAACCTAAATGAAATAGATTTGTAAACGCATATAAACACAAGGAAAAACTTAGACTAGCATTAAAAAAAAAAGCTTTAAGAGTACAGTTCATTTTTTTTTACTACAATCTTAACCGAACAACAACCTGCCAATAAAGAGAGAGTGTCCATTTTCAGTGTCACTTTGTAACTCGGTACATGTGTGTATAATGTATGTGTACATTAAATACTTGTGTATGTATAATGAAAGCATGTGTAAATGTGCATACATGTGTATATATTATATATGTCCCATGTGCGTGTAGCCTATGTGTGCAGTCCATATATAACAACATTATGGAAAAATACATTAAACTGAACTGACACACACACGTTTTTCTCATTCTCAGTATATGGACAGGCCTCATGTGAAACTTCCAGAATTCACTCACTGAGCTGCAGAGGCTGCACTAGCTAGCTATAGACCTCTGAGATGCTACAAGCTTTTTACACCAAATGCGGCAACAAACGTGTCAGAAGA
The DNA here is from genome assembly GCA_000787095.1 of Periophthalmodon schlosseri. Lineage (NCBI taxonomy): Eukaryota > Metazoa > Chordata > Actinopteri > Gobiiformes > Gobiidae > Periophthalmodon > Periophthalmodon schlosseri. The sequence continues at coordinate 9,730 of KN470726.1, read as the reverse complement.
CCTTCCAGAGGAAATACTTCGAAGGAATGGACCAGTTCATCACCAAACAACAGAGCAGAGTGAGAGTGAGGTTTAGAAGAGGCTTTCGTGTTGTGTTGACCTTGCTCCCCTTGGACGCTGCTGTGATGCTGCAGGACACAGATGGCACAGAGGAGGGACACTTTTGTCCGGAGAACTGTTCCTCTCCTCAAACTGCTCTGACACAGGATCTGCTGACCCTGCCTGACCGGTCCTCCTGTTGAACTGCACTGAGACTTTTGACTGAGACACAAAGGTGACAGAGAAGCGCAGTACATTGCTGCAGCTAAACTTGAATTTCCCTCGGGATCAATAAAGTATCTCCCTCTCTCTCTCTCTCTCTCTCTCTCTCTCACATACACTGATTAATGATTGGCTGCGGGTGCTGGGGTTTAGGCAGTGACCGTTCAGATCAGAAAACAGAGAACCTTTTATTGGAATTGGAAGTGAAGAACACTGGTAATTTATTTTATTCTAATTGTTAATTACAGCTACAGTAATGTCGAAAAATCATGACCAGCTACTCTATTCTAAATATCTGACCTTGATTATTTTCCATAATTTACACATTACTTCAACCAATTTGGAATAACACTTGTTTTTATATCCTCTTTCACGTTGCCATGTCGATAATCCACACTGTTTTTCCTGTCATGTGTGTGGTTAGCATGTGGCTAGCTCCTACCTCCTATAGAGACCTGCCCTGTGTTCTGTGTACGAGCTGTGATATCAAGTCGGAACAGCGATTCCATGTTAATAATGCATGTGCCTTTGTGACACACTGGTTTTATTGAGCTGTGCGGAGGCCAGCCTAGCACCTACGGCCAAGGAAACCACAGCAGGTCAAAGGTCACCGTTATAAGGAGTGCAGTATAAGATGTTTTGAATATGTCTTTGACTTTAAATTAGTTAGTAGGAGAAAAATATCCAACTAATTGCTGTTTCAAAAAGACAGTTTCAGAACTTGTTTGTAGAGGTATAAACAACAGGGTAATAAGGTTTCACATATAATAAGGCCATGTGTACACAGGATGTTCTGTGGTTTGCGTGGGACATTAAATTGCACCCTTTATGATTTGCCACTTCCGTTCCAAGTACTGCAGATGGGTTTATTTTACGAATAAAGAGAAAAGTACCAACAAAACTGAGTGTAGAAATGTACTGTAATGTAACGTAACAAAGGTTGCTGGACAATGTTGTTTAAGCTCAAGGTAAAGATGACTTCAATCCATCCGGTCTTTCTCAATAGTGCAGACCAGTACTAGCACAAGTGAGAAAGGCCTGTGGTTTTTTCTGTTTTATTTTGAATTTATGTAGCTTACTGTCTGTCTTGTTGTCATTTTGAGGACCCCCTCGAAAACGAGATGGTCCATCTCAAGGGGCTTCTCCTCCAAATAAATAAAATAAATAAATAAAAAAGTTCTCCAGCCCAGGTGTCACCAATGCACCCTTTAGGGCTGACCCAGTAGCCCTTGAGCGATTTCTAAAAATAGAAAAGTTTTTTGTTTTTTTTTCAGTCTGATTCTGAAAAATATAGCGGTTTCTGTTCTTGTGACTAACTGTTAGTTTAAAAGCATGATTGTGGGTAATGCCCTAATGAAATAGTACATCTTTGAATCTTTTGATATATTTCTGAACTAGTAACCCTCGAACAATTCGATACCCTTGGAATAACCCTCAGGCCTAAAAATGCTGATAAACCCTACTCCAGCCTAAACCTAAATCCAACCCAGTTCCTCTTGCCTAAACCTCAAATTGAATTCAAGTCCTTAAGTCAAGTCCTAGTCCAAATGCTTTAGCCTGAACTACAAGTCAAGTCACTGCCAGTCAGAAACTTCCAAGTCCCAAGTCACCAGTCATATTTTAGATTTGAGTCAGCGCTACATCTCTGCTTCATCATAAAGAACATCTACAGCTGAAGCATTAGCCTGTCGTGCGTGTGTTAGGTTACCAATCTACAACCTTCACTATCACCTTAACAGACTGCGTTCTTGGATTTCTGCATAGTATATAAAAACGTACGCCTTTATCTTTTATCAAACGTCCTAAGACTCGTCCTTCTAACCACAAACACGTCTGAAATGTAAAATGCCTCCTTTGAGTTCCATCAGTCACTCCTCTGTCGTGTGCGGAGTGTCGCCGTCACTCACATGTCTATAATATGAGTCCATTTGTCTTTCCTGTCCTCTCCTTCGTTCTCTCCTCCATTCATCTCTCCATACATATCTAAGGCAGTCCATATTGTAGTACTGCGCCTCAAGGTTATTCATCTCAACGGTATTCAGCCATTAGGAGAAAATGCACTGTAAAATAAAGCTGCAAGGAAAAAACAATATGAAATCACAACTGCATTTGAATAGTCGTAACTGGAAAATTGAAAACGCTTCCATTTTAAGTGATTTTAAAGCTACTGTATGTAACTTTGTGGAAGTGGCACGTCACCTGCAGGATTTCATGAAAATAGAAAGATAAAACCATACTTTGGAATATTCATGGAGATAGATATGTTTTATGCCATACTGTGGAAGATTATAGACAAAGGAACAGCATTTTCAGGGACACAAGCAGGAGGAGGCCAAATAAGAGTCAGGTTTGTGGAGATGCAAGCCCGCTCACGGTTGGACACATGTTTTTCTATAAACACAACAGAAAAGAAAAAAAAAGCTTTTATTTTAGTCAATTTTTTGGTTGAACAGTTACATACATTGGACTACAACAAAAAAAATTCTGAAATGTATGAGATTCTTGTATTAGTTTTGCAGTTCAGATTTCAATCTTCACTGAATCAAATAAACTGCTATCTGAAATAAACAGCCCCCTTTTTTTTAAACACCCAAACAAGTCAGCTCAGTAAGAATGAGCAGACCAAGTGTGCTACACGCAGGTTTGTAATAAAGTAACATATTACTAACTTGCTGTCACGGTAAAACAAACAACAACTATGCTAACATGCTACTTCCTGATCATCGCACAGTAAAACGCTTTGTAATTAGATCCAGACAGTACACAGTTAACTGGGGCAAGACAATTATTGCTCAAATACATGAAAAAAACAGGTACAGGACCTTTAAGTAATTAACTTAGTAATATTCTCAAAATATTGAACAAAATTAATGAGATGCCATTTATATAATATGGATTATTACTTTGTATTGAGTTAACATTCAAAATAAGTACCTTGATTTTACTATTTAAGATTTAACTCCATTTAATATTCTCTTATATAGCGCATCCCTCAGCTCTGAAAGTGATCTCACAGTGTGGTGCATTTTTCAGTCCCTTCTCATTCCCACTCCAACTGATTACAAGCTACTTAACCACATCGGAACTGGCGCCAACTGGTGGAAATGTTGCTTCAAATACGCGCCAATGGCCTCTCCGACAAACACCCGACAACACAACAAACAGTATGAACCAACTACAGAAAGACCCTCAACCTTCTCGTTATTGGACAATTGCACTACCACCTAAGCCGCTACTGCCAGTATTATTTTTTCCTTCTCTCCAAACAACATTGACTATTTGTATTCCACAGAGTACTCCAGCAGATACACAAAACCACACTGCAGAGGATGTCTTCATAAACATTCATACACAGGACTTTTTCCATGAGTAATAAGACGACCACAGTGCTCCTTATACAGGCAGTGCAGTGCGGAGGGGAGGGGCAGAAGAATACATACAAGATTTTCATAGATTCCGATAATGAGGGGCTCTGTGACCTATTTCTCCACTAACATGAATAGTGTAGTAGAAAGGAAATGTCTCCGGGATTTGCAGTCGTATTAACACGTCCAGTCCAGAGAAAACAGAAGATCTAAGATAGACGTGAAATCAAGACAATTAGTATCTGAACGCTTGAGTGTTAAAGACGGGGTAGTTTACTTCTATGGGGTATTGACTGGCAACACACAGCAATTTTAGATCACCGTGTTACCTCTTATCGTTTCGAAAACGCTATGTTTGCCGAAAACAGCGTATTATCGTGTTTTATAAGCACGTTTTTGGCGCTCTGAGTGGGGAGGGGCTTAGCGCAGAGAGCAAAGGGCCCCCTCCTGCACTGTCACTCCCCCTTCAGAGCGCTATCACGACACAATCAGCGTGCATCCCGCTAATGAAACTACTGCACATCATATAAAGTTCGTCAAGTTGCTGTGTACCGTTTTGGATCGTGCTTTTGTACGTTTATGGAGAGTTGTCGTGTGGGAGCGTGGATGACGTGGGCTTGTGGGTTGAGCTTTGGGCAGAATCTTACAGCTAACCGTAAGGAGGGTTGGAATAGGGCCCGGAAGAGATTGGTAAATTACTCCAACTTGCAGGGATGACATTTAAAACCCCTTCAGGCATGTTTTTGATGAGGGAACAATGTTATAACGTCGTAGAAAGCTCAGACAATCGATTTTGCGTAATACCCCCTCTTTAACTTTACTTGTGAAAGGGATGGAAAAATCATTCTATCAGGAGAGACTTTAGCGATACAGAAAAATGAGTGAGGTGCATAGGTGAATATATGAAAAAAAATAGCATCTGCAAGCAGGATGAAGGGGTGGTAAAGAGGAGGAGATGGAGAGGCTGAGGAGGCTGACGGTTCTGCTGCTGCTGTTGAGATGAGAAGCACTGGTAGAAAGCTGTGGTTGGCTAATACAGGCTACTTCTTACTGTCTTAGGAGGCTGATGGTTCTGCTGCTGCTGTTGAGAAGAATTACTTATTGTACGTGATTCTTACTAAAAACATGAAAAAACACAAGTTGCACGACAAAATCTCCTCAGAGCGGAGGCTTGCCATCACAGTAATGCTGACAATAACTAGCATGGTAACAGTGCCTCAGCATTATTTCCTACTTCGCGGCCGATAAAAACGTTTAATTAGATGCAGAAGACACACTATGGTCTCATTGTGATGCCCGAGAGCTGCTCTTACAATATATATGTACTGAAGTTAAACAAATTTGACTTTTGTTATAAAAAAAAAAGCAAAACCATAACTAAAACATGGATAGAGCTAACCTGACTCACACCAGACTGATATGTGTAACACATGTAACACAATTATCAATCTGGAATGGAATGTCATGACAAATATTTGAATCTGATTGGTCGAAGTGTCACAGCAGCAGAACAAGCCAAAAATCTAGGTTTTGTTACATCCAGCGGAGAGAAAAGCACAGACATCTTCCCTGTCCCCAATGCACAAAGCGCTTCTTCCCTCTGCACATTTTACTACTAAATAGTCTGTATTTTTGCCAAAATAGTCTGAAGTACGTCTGTCGGCGTCGCCACGTTTGTTTTGCTTTGCTTTGCCTTCGGCTTCCGCACAAACTCACTGCTGCTCTGTCATTGGTCTGCCGCTGCTGGGCAAATTTGAACTTACGGCGGGAGCACGTCCAGATGGATTCTCATGAGTTTGTGAACTCACAAATATCGCGAGAATCCATCTTGCTGCACGGGGTTAGCTTAGAGCCCCTTCTAAGCCCCATAAAAACATGCAGTTCTAAATTTCTCAGTTTTGTGACGTCACGGGTAAAAGTCTAAAAGAGATCTTCTGTCGTCAACTTAGCGTATCAGAAAATGTTGCCAGTTTTAGTTGTTGGATGTTAATTGAATAGTAATTGCCCCTACTGACAGTAGATGGCGTCCTAACCCCAGTTCCCAGTATTGGAGCGCACATCTATAAACAAGGTGTATATTGTCAGACGTTCTTGCAGCAGAGAAGGTGCTGGAGCATGTTTAAAGGCCAACAACATGTAGTTTAGCATTTTTTCCCCAGTGCAGATAATTGTAAAAGCAGGCAAAGTGAGGCCGCTAATGTTTCTTGCTAATGTAGTCAATTATGTTCTGTACACTCCACTATTTTAAAAGACCGTCTCACTGCTGAATTCAACGCCAAATTAAGTGATTCAAACGCAGCCTACACAGTTATAATGCTAAGCTGTCTGGGTGTACTGGCAATATTGAGAGTCCTCCCACCGCAATGTCTGGTCTGGGGGAGGACCGCGGCACCTTCCAACTCAAATACCATCCAAATTAATACTACCATTCATTATCCCTACTATAAAATAAAATGTGTTTCTTGTGAACTTTATGTGGGCTTGAAGTTTAGCGTATTCCAAAAACTGCAATAAGATTTGATTTGCACAGATGGCGGAGTGGATTTTTACATGGCACAAACTTAATATGGATTATTATAAAGAATATATATATGTGGACTTAAAAGTTTTAGAAGTCTACAATGTCATGCTTTTTTTTTTTTTTTTTTTTAAAGAGGGTGTATTATGCAAAATAACTTGAAAAACAGAACTAATTCACTTTAAATAGTTTGCGGTAGTCCAAATTTATGCCTCACTTACCGACCGTCCTAATTTTTCACCACAATTAGTTTATAAGGGCTTTTCACAACTTCCAGAGGCCAGAGTGGAGTTTCGCATCACGGTAAAACTAACAACAGCTTTCAAGCTAATGAGCACTTCCTGATTATCAGATAATAAAACACTTTATAATTAGATGCAGATAGCACGCAGATTATAAAATATATCTGTACTGGGGCAAGACGTATTTTGCTCAAATACATGGGAAAGTATCAGGTACATACAGGACCTTTCAACTTATCTATCTCCATAGAGACTTACACTTGATGACACTAGGTCAAGTTACAGGTCAGATCTGTGGAGAGGTGACAGTCCTCGTAATGAGAATGCAGTTTTTTCAAGGTATTTTTGGCCATAAAAACACCTGAATATACGCAAGATAGATAAGTTTAATGCCATACCGTGTGTTACGGACTAGTCCTATTGTTCTTGGCCTTGCCTCCACCTACCTAGATCCACCGACCAGCTGAAGAGCTGCACCTGGTCCGGCAGTAATCAACCAGGGCCGCCACCACATCAGCGACCAGTGGGTTCTCCGCTGCAGCGATTTTTTAGTTATTTGTAGTTATTTTTGTATTATTTAGTTCTTTACTTTGTACACATTTTTTCAGTAATTTTTGTTAAAATAAATCTTATTTAACGTTTGGCCACCTCTCCACGCTTCCGTTTTTGTTCTTTTCGTTACGTGCCACCTCCCCTGGAAAAGTGACAAAGTGGACAAAGTGGCTCACCGTGGAATATTTCAGTCAAAGCAATAACATTTCTATGGAAACAAGCAGCAAGTAGATCAAACTTGATTTGAAAAGTTACATAAAGCACCTTTAAATTAGGATACAGAGACAGACTGCATATGTTACCAGCCAAAAACTACCCAGTGAAAACAATCTGATGCTAACATAGCAATTAGCGCAGTGGGGACTATTATTCCTCTAATGACAAAAAGCAATGGCCTCTTAAATAATTCATAACCCTATAACTAGCATTTTATGGCTAATTTACTGCCCGCTATCAGCGACGACTTTATTGGCAACAGCTAAATCAGTAGCACAATGTTTCCCATACTGTGCTACTTTCTCAGTACACTGCCTGCCTCATTTTTCCCCCCAACCAAGTTACACCACACAACCCCCACTTTGCATTGGTGGCTATGATAGGAAATGTTTCTGACAGCGTGTTTTTTTCACAATCAGGTTAAGGTTAGTGTTAGGTTTAGGTTTAGGAACAGTTCATTCGGTTAAGGTTAGAGCGTAGAGACAGGTTAGCTAACCGGGTCTTGGCAGAACTGCGTTGGGGAAAAAAATGATGCGCCTGGGACAAGCTAGCTCACAGTACAATACGTTTACATTAGAGTTGTCCAAAGTATTGGAAATCAGATACTAATCGGTACCGAAAATAGTATCGAAACTATAAACTCATTTGAGCAGGTACTGATACAAAAGCGTTACAGTCACAGGACAGAAATGAACCTTTCCTGAAAAGCTTTAGAATGATCTTGAGCTGTGTCAGAACAAGTATAAGACACATAGACTAGTGTACGACCATGGACCACTATGGAACCTACCTGGACGACTGTGGGATTGGATATATATAACACCAATAAAATAATATAAAAGAAATAATATTTAATGTTGAAAATCACATTCTACTGTTTAAATAAAGAGTATCTTTTTATCAGTATTGGAATGGGTATTGAGCATGGAGTCTATTCCTTAGTAACCGAGAAAAAAACGAGTTCCAAACTTTAGTATCGCGACAACACTAGTAACTCCAAGTACCACTCTTGTTCCAGTCCAATAAAAACAGCTATCATACATATAAGCACACTTTTGACAAATATATATATATTTTGATAAACATTTTTGAAGTCTTATATTATGCAAAATCGACTTTTGTGAGCTTTAAGTCATGTTCCAATGCTGTTACCTCATTAAAAACATACCTGGGGCTGTGTTTTGTTCCATTCACACATGTTTGAGTAACTCTGTTATAACTCTGTCTACATTTCCAAAGTTTGAAATGCTCTGTTCCACCTTGTGATGTCACGAAGCGGTAGTTTTCAAGTTAATAGCTACCTTTTACCTTTTGTTTAGCAGAGATTCGAAATTCCGGGGCTGAAATCACCCAAATGATTCTAGTGAAGGTGTGTGGTATTTAAAGACACTGTGGAGCACTTCCTGTATTACCACATGGCATCACAAGGTGGAGCAGTGTGTTTTCCGTTTGAGAGTAAAATTATTCAAGGTTTGTGTGTTAAAATGTGCGAATGAAACAAAACAACCCCGGTCTGTTTTTGATAAGGAAACAACATTATGACATACATCAGAAAATAGTGTAATATGGGCCCTTTAAATTGGAGTTTTTTCAGTTTTCCTTCCATCTAAACACATTGATAGAGCTGTTCAGTATAAGTCCTTACAAACAGTATAACAGCAGTGTGCTTACCTCCAAAGCAGCCGACCTCTTCCTCAGGAGCTGCTCGATGTTCCGGGCTGCGCGGTCCACCAGCTTGTCTGCGTCGTTCTGTTCTATCGTGTACAAGTGTTGGTTTCTCAGGAAGATCTGCACACACGACGGGAGAGGATGAGAACCCAGGAACTACTGCACTAAGTTGCACAATATGACTTCTGATACCCATAACCATGATAACCATAGACTGTATATATATAAATGGACATAGCTGACCTGGTAGCTGCCATGTTCCAAATAGGAAGTGAGCATGAGTGTGCTTCCGGCTCTATTGACTCTGGCTCTAATTCACTTTCTATTGAAAAACTGTCGCCCCTCTCTCCATAACTGCTGCTGTCAGGCTCGTCATTTTGTTCTTAAAATATTAGTATTAATCTGCGCTATATGATCCTGGTGTTTTTATTTGGCTGTTTTGTCCATGAATAAATTTTTATTTGGCTGTTTTGTCCATGAATCAAGATTTCTGTGTAATCCCTCAGTCGTGCAGGTATGATCCATAGTAAGAGAAAAATTCAAATCTGTCAACTGGACAAAAAGCTGTAGGAGTGAAGACGTTTCGCTGCTCATCCAGCTTTAGTTTTGGTCAGATGCTGCTGGTGGACACTGCCTTATATTTATCTGAGGGGAGGAGCTAACTACACTGAAACTAGCACACCTATTGTTTACAGTTTCTGTTTGTAGACTAGGTCTGTAGCGTGAACTGTGCCTGAGTCATACTTAGCATAATCATTCAGGCCCCTAATGGGACACCTATCAGCATACTGGCCAGCCATATTTTTTATTTTTTTTCTTCTGATTTGGGTCTGAGGATGGAGTTATAAATAGGAGATAAATGATGTCTAAGACCCTCATTTCTGTTCAAAGGAGGATTGTCTTTCCTA
>KN470725.1:64076-120327 GCA_000787095.1 Periophthalmodon schlosseri | reverse complement strand
GCAGTGGAATATCAATATGGCAGATACAGAGCCAGCTCATGTGTGGAGAAGCGGAGAATGTGCGGAGAGTTTGGGCTTTGGTGAAATCTCAGTTTAACCCCGTGCAGACGTCCACAGAAAGACCAGAGACGCTGGGACTTATGAAGGTCCACAAATCACGGCCAATGACGAATACAGTTTCTACCCCTGTATCTTTGTCCAAACCGTTCCTTCTGAAAATCACTCAATATGGGTTTGGAGAATGATGTGGGTAATGTTTCGTTATGTTTATTTGGTTCAGAATAGTGTTTCTTAAACTTTGGGTTAATTATTATTTATAACTATCTTGTTGATTTAGTCTCAATTTAGAACATGTTTAGCACACATTTTAAGCAATCATTGTTGCGATTTAGGACCATATAAAATAAATTAATTGTAAACGGTAAACGGTCACATTTACAACAGCGCTTTTCTACCTTCTAGGCACTCAAAGCCCTTTACATCAAGAAACCACTCACACACACATTCATACACCAATGCACACAGACATGGAGGCAAGACGCTTTAAGTGTCTTGCCCCTTGGCAGTATTCATCTGTGAGAGCTAGAATCGCACCACAAACCTATTTGCCCATGGCTCTGACCAGTCTACCAATGATGTTTATGCTGGGAGCAGGATTCGAACCGCCAACCTTCGAATCAGAGGACAAGCATTGAGAACTGAGCCACTGCCGCCTCGTATGGTAGCTGCAACTTGTATTCAAACATGGGACATGTATACGCACGAACTAAACATGGCTCGTAATTGTAGGTGATATTATTCTGACAGTTTTTTCCAGTCTTTAGTTTAGTGTTGGTTCAAAGACCTCATCCTTGGTTGTCTTTCCTGGTAGTTTTCTGATTTGCTGATATTTCTTTATTCAGGCTTCATATAGTCAACTGGCGAGTACTTGGAAAGTGAAAGACATAAAGATACACAAACACAATATATCTCTCAATGGTCTTAGTACTTCCCATTGAATGTGGAATGTGATATAATGGTCGCTACATGAAACAAAGCAGTCTTCTCCATTGACACTGTACTTGTATATTTCTCTGTAGAGTGACTGGTGACTCATATCAGCCTTGGCCCCTGTTTCACATCCATATGTTCCATTCTCTGAGCTTTATCTGCCTTCTACAACCCACTACAGCTGTTTGTCCCTCTCTGGCCACCATCCAACTCCTCTGTCATCGCCTTCATCTGTTTTGGCACAGACGAGGACAGGCAGATTAGAAGCAGGGGCAGTATTGAGGAGCCATTATTTCACTGTGTCTTTATGAATGCTGTGAGCTGTGGTTTAGACCCGTGTGGTGTCAGCCTGGTCATTATAGAGACAAGGCAGTGGGAGAAGCCTTAAGGCCAGTTTACATTATACATAAGCACTCACGCTGGGAGCAGGGAGGAGAGCATTCAAATGGGTTTGGCTGGAATAATATGAAAGAAAATGACAATAAAGTACTGCTTATATATAAAGAGAAATGAGAACCACCATTTTGACCAGATTTTCCAGTTATAAGTATGGAGATGAAGTGGCGCACGGTAGGACTGCACTAAGCAGAATATATAGCAATCAAATCTCGTGCTGCAAACATCAAAAATTGCTACGGCTGTAATTATTTAGGTGATGCAATATGTCCTTTTTAATTTTGTGTCAAACTTTTGTATATTTATTGAGAATTGTTGCGTGGGAGCATGGATGTTTATATGCTAATGGGCTGAGCATTGGACAGAATCTTACAGTTAATATTAAGGAGAGTTCGAATAGTGCCCTGGAGAAATCGCTATATCACTGAAACATGCATGGATGACATATAAAACCTCTTCAGGCATGTTTTTTAAATGAGGGAACAACGTTATAACATGGTAGAAAGCTCCAAAAAATCGATTTTGCATAATATCCCCTCTTTAAATTATGGTTACGATGTTTATAATATATTAGAATGTTAGAGAAGGCATAGGGAAAGCTTGGGAACCAACCATCCTATACTGTATATTATTCACATATTTTCAGCCAGTTATCATATCAATAAAACAAATACGTATTCTACTATTTCCCCCTGTACTTAAACAACATAGACTTGCCTTAATAAAAAGTGTGTCTCTTGTTGCACCTCCGCGCGTCCGTAGAGCCTGATTTTGACAGGAGGAGGTTGTCTGTGAACGAGTGGATGCACCGCAGTAGGTTACATCCACACTGTACTCTCCTCCCTGTCACTCAAACTGAAGCAGACTTAACTCACCGGGGCTTGTATAGGCTTTGCTCCCCTGTAGCTAGCGGACAGTGGAGCTGCAGAGGATGAGGGGTGAGGAAGAGGAGGAGGGGAGGCGGCTGACAGGTGAGGAAGATCGGACAGGCCCAGTTTGTACTTAGCCTCTCTTGGTGATTGTACAGTGCTGAGGTATGATTTGGGAATAAAAAAATGAGTAAATTTCCCATTCATTTACATAGTCTTTTCAAAAGAATTTAAAGAGGGGGCATTACACTTCTATGGGGTATTAATTGTATTAATTGCTAACACATATTTAGATCACCATGTTACCTTTTCTTGTTTTGAAAATGCTATATTGTTATTGACGCTGAGTCACGCCTTCCTTTGCTCTCCACGCTAAGTCACTCCCCCTTCAGAGCGCTATCACAACACAATCAGCGAGCATTTTGCTAATGGAACTACTTCACATTGCATTAGGTTTGTGAAGTTGTAATATTTTGTTTTGTTTCATTCTTTTGTGTAATTATGGAAATTTGCAGCGCAGGAGCACGGGTGACGTAGGCTTATGGGCAGGGAGACATCGTTAGATTACTCAAACATGCATGGATGACATCTAAAACCTCTTCAGGCGTGTTTTTGATGTAGGAACATTATAACATGGGAGAAAGCTCCAAAAAGTCAATTTGCATAATAAACTCTTACATGTTAAGAGTTAAAAGGCATGACAGAAGTTAACTAATGCTAACTACTAATGTTTCAGGTGTAGGGTTTGCCACCTGTCTCCTTGGAGAGTTATTGCTGTCCTAGAATGTTCCACAACATGGTATTGAAGCTATCTATCTCCATAGATGCTCCTCAATCTAACCATATAATCATATAATTACGCTCTCTCCTTTCCAACAGCACGGCATACAGCTGTATGAATTATGTGGCCTGGCAAATTATCAAAATGTCAACAATGAATAAAACAAGAACAAGTGACAAGGAATCAAAGACCGGACCTGACTTCTCTCACCTGCCTAATTTGCAAATAAAAACATGCACAAATTCAAAATGTCTGCCTGTCTTTCTTGGTTTCCTAATGACACAAGTCTTTTATATTTGTTCTGAGAAGTGCCAAAAAAATCATGAAAGACACAGCGGCGACGTGTTCAAAATGGCGGCGCATATGATGCAAATCTTGTGAAACTTTCTAAAGTCAGTTTCCTATATTTGGTCATAATACTTTTAGAGGTCATATCTTTCAATTATTGTATTGTCACTGCACTCATTCACGAATGATGATGTCACTCAGTCTCTCTCCTGTATCAGGTCTGATGGGGAAAATGCACTGCTCTGTACCAAGGACACCACTCAGTCTTTGTTGACATCTCTTTGCTGATAGCTGGCCTACTGATACTTTGCAGTGACATCATGCTGAGGGTGAAATGCATGTATGTCTATGGTGGAATGTTCAGCAGTTACCATGGTGACACAATGCACACATTATTTAAACAATGCATTTTCAGGCGCCTGTGATTAATATGAGCATTCATGTTCCTGTGTAGGTGTTTGATTTTCAACAAAAAATGCGAGAGTGACTACATGAAAAACTGTTGACTAATGTTAGCTAGCTTGTGACTAATGTTATTTGAGAGCTCTAACTAAATAGTCCGCATTTCTGCTAAATGCTGATGTATGTTTGTTGGCGTTGCCATGTTTGTTTTGGTTTGTTCTGTGCTGACTTCCATCCAAACCACAATGCTGCCCTGTGACTGGTCAGTCTCACAAAACTCGTGAGAATGAATCTTGCTGGCAAGGTTAATGTTATGTTGTATCCTGTGAAACATTCCAAGCAAAGCAATAACAACTCCATGGTGACAGTTACATAGTCCACCTTTAATGTCATAATATCTTTTTTGGGTGTGGGTGTAGGACCCCACTATCACCCCAATAGTGAAATGTATTCATCACATGTATCTGGGAGGAATAAAACAGACGCCTTTGAACAGTACAATTCAAAGAGTATCCCTTTATTAAATATTGAAGTCACACATGCGTGGTTAGCGGGATGTGGGCTTTTGAAGGGGAGAAATCACCTTTAAACAGACAGGGCCCATACCTCTGCACTACAGTGAGCAGCGGTTACATCACCATTGAGTCAGGCATTCTCCAACCAAAATAAACACTGAAAATGATGAATGGAAAAAAAGGTCCAGGGACGATCAAAAGATGGAGGGGCTCACAGCAAATGATCCTCCAAAATTCAAATGCTTTTTTCCAAACGCTTTTGAACTGGCTCTGGGTTAGTCATTTATACAAAGGTCATGGAACGGGGGTGAAACGGAAACACCCAAAATGACTCAATTGTTCTGGTGTACACTGTAGAAAAAAGATAATTATTTGAATGACTGAATGCTATTTTGGTCATATTTTTGTCACATTTTGTTTGTTAAACTGTTAAACTTAAATTAATATTTGAATTATATGAACAATCTTGTTTTAATAGCTTTACATTTTTTAAGCTGAAATATAAATATACTGACTGAATCGATACGTACGGTTGCAGTATACGTGCAACCAAAATGACATGTTTTGGTTAGAAAACTTGCAGTAAAACATTTGACTTGCCAGGTAGATTTACATTAAATAAATAACACGTACATAAAGTGAGTTACCTGTCCAGCCAGAACCACACACTTTGACAAAACTTTACAAAGACGAGTGGGTCTGGAACCCGTATCCTGTCCCCCCAAGTCCAGAGGGCGTAATTGACAGGCGGATTAACAAATCCGAGAGACCCTTGGTTTGTTCGGGTGAAAACAAACATAGAGGCTTACACGTAAAAAAAGGGAATAAACAACACAGAGGACTGAAAAACATTGCGGATTTCTGCTTTATCAACAATCAAAGCACCAAACTGTTATTTATCTCAGAAGTTATATATTTTGTTCTGAATGATGCTAGAATTTTCCAGAGCATGTCTTCTGCATTTGAGAGACACCTGCTACAAACTAGCAGCTGAGATTGGATGGTCTCAAGTTAGGATGGAGAATTTTCACGCTATATGGTCCAGTTTCAGACCTTTCTGGATTTGAACAGAATGTAGAAGAGACTGGCTGGTCAGGCAATAAAGTGAAATATAGAAATGGTGCATTTCCTTTGAGAACAATGGTGAGATTATTGACATTATGTGCTGCACTGTGGCCCTGGGGTTTGGCTGCTGCACACATGTCATAAAATAAAATATAAATAAAAGAGCATTGACCTGCTGTTCTGTATATGCTATAACTGACACAGGCAGAATGTGCAGCTTTTTCCAGTAAATGTAAAATCAAACTTGTATTTAACCATATATTACCAAGTGTACATTTTACAATCTGGATCATTGCCAATTCAAGTTGGGAAAAGTACCAAAAATCAGATACTAATGGATACTAGATAACTATCAAAACTAGATACTCATTTCAATTTAAGTATCTATACTTAAAAATCACATAAACAGAACTAAATCTGATCTACTTGTCTGTGAGGGGCGTATACTAGTCTATGTGTCTTATACTTGTTCTGGTACAGCCCAAGATCATTCTAAAGCTATTCAGGAGAGGTTCATTTCTGTCCTGTGAATGTGACTTTTTAGTATCGATACTTAGTTTTAGTATATTTAATACTATACTATCCCTTAATTGTTGTGAAAACACTAGAGCTAAGACATTTTCAGGAAATTAAGAAAGTCCTAGCAAAGGCTGTAAAACATTTGACTTGCCGGTGCGTTCCCTCTTAAGGCAGTGCAATGGCTATAAACTTGGCTATAACGCGGTGCAGTCAGGAGTGCATTGTCCAGTCAGCAGCATCCTCTTATCCTGCTGCGGAAACCTGAATCTAGCAGAGGCAGCGCTCACACCAGCCAATGGAGACATCAATAAAGGGACAAGGTGAGCGCGGGACAGAAGGAGGAAGGGAGGGTGGGGGTACCTGGGTGCACTTCCCTTAACACCACGGGGGCCAGGCTGGGAGGGCAGGTCGGGCCAGATAGACCAAAATGTGAGGTGGTACTCTGTGATCGGACATCCAAAGTCTGAGGAGGGCAGCGCGAGGTTCCCCAGGACATTGATGTGCTGACTTGAGTTGCCCAGTTCAGTTTTCTTTGTTAAAAATAAAAGATTTTTACAGTGCGCAGTGGAGGGATATATGTCAATCCTCCTCTTCTACGTAGGTCGAGGGAAACCAGCCCACCTGAAAGAAAGCATGTAACACAATCAAATTAAAGTCTGTGTATTTCTGAAGTTAAAGCAACATTAGACACGATCTTCAACATTAACATTTGATCCACACTATCTCTGCATTAAAGCTGTCATTTGCTGCACACAAGGGAACAATAGCTTTCTCTCTCTCTTTTCTCCAGTAGATATTGTATAAGCAGCTCTTGAGGTCAAAATAAGTCCATTGCGTGCTTGTCCGATAATCAGGAGTTTACGTTAGCATGCTAGTTGTTGTTAGGGTTACCGTCAAAGCAAAATGCAGCGCTAGTCTTTGAGAGTTTTGAAAAGTGCTTATAAACTTATCACGGTGAATAATTAGGATGCTCGGAATGCATAAGGTAAGTGAGGATTAACTTTGGACCAATGTAAACCGTTTAAAATGATAATTCTGTTTTTTGCATTTTTGAGACTGTAAAAATCTTTCAGTGTAATTTATTCATTTGTTTAATTCCTTAAATCTGTCTTTCTATTGCGCTATAATATTGTTTGGTGTATTTTTGGTTTTCTATTATTGAAAAACCAATAGAAATAAAATTATAAGAAAAAGACTGCACGCTTCCGAGTACAAAACGCCAACACGTACCCGCCCGTCCACCTCTCCCTTCCACCAGCCGCTGGACATTTTGGCGAATACTTTGATGCTGTCTCCTTGAAGCAGAGACAGCTCCCGAGTGTCTCTGGAGCTGAAGTCGTATCGAGCCACAGCGATGCCCACCACGCGAGGACAAAACACTGGAAAACACACAAGAAATATTCCAATACATGTAGCCAAACTGTGATTAATGCCCCACTGTGTAACATTCCAGGCATTAAACAGACTGCAATAAAAGTCACAGCAATGGCCATCACGCGAGGACAAAACACTGTAAAACACACACAAAAGACATAAACATTTCTATACAGGTGGGAGGAGTATAGCCTAAACTGTACTTAAAGCCCCACTGTGTAACATTTCAGCCAATAAATAGACTTTATTTCCTTACAGGTGTTAGGTGTATTGCGAAAAATACCTTGGTATAATAGCTGTTGATGATGATTTGAAGGCTTTAATTCTAGTCAGATAATTGGGTGAAATGTTACGCAATAAAGCTTTAAGTAAAAGTAGCATAACATTTAAATAACATGTAATAAGTAGTGACTTGAATCGCTCAATTGCTTGTAGTAAAAAAGTAATGTTAATAATGAAATAATGACTATTCTGTTCTAGTCCACAAATTTGAAAATAACTACATCATATCTGAAAAACGTCAACAAAAGTTACAACTATTACTCAACCATGAAAGTATAATTGTAACGGCTAATTATAACTGAGAAAATATAATTGATTATTGACCTCTGCATTTGATTAATTTCTTACAAACGTTCCTGGATCATTAAATCATTGCTAAAATTGAGTAGCAGCAGGTCATTGGGAGTTTGTTCAACTTTTAGATTCTGTTCAACTTTTAGATTGTTATAAAGGTCAAATTCACTTGTGTGTTTAAACCCTACGTTTACTTTGAACTGTTTTAAACCAATTCTGTGAAGAGCGCGCTAAAACAAGGACATTTTCAAAGTAACATTTGACTTTAGCAGAAAACTAATCAAAAATACCTCAATGTTGACTTCAGCAACTTTAAATGTAGTTACAGTTTCATAGCGTTGCCACGATTACAGCTAAACTAACATCTAACATGAAATTAGATTGTATTTCTGCAACTTGGATAATTAAAATAGTCGCACTTTTTCCATGTTTTGTTCTTTGTGCAGTGTTAAAATGCCTTATAATTAGGTCGGGGGGAAAAAGGCTGTGAAGGTCAGTAGTAAACAATCCAGTAAAATCAATATGGGCTCTGCTAAGTTTTGGGGGGAAATACTAAGAGACATTTCATCATCAAACCTTGCACAATTTAGACATTTACTGGTGATGGTTTATAACAAGTGTCTAACTCTATAAGTACAATGAAAGATTAACACTATGGAGGGTCTTTCTTAAAGGGCCCACATTATGTTATTTTCTGATTTATTATTATCTTATTTCCTCATCTGGAGTTGTGTTTTGTTTCATTCACACGTTTAACACAAAAACCCTGCTTATTTAGGCTGAGTTCTTCTTTCAAACAAAAAACTCTCTGTTCCCCTTGTGATGTCATTGTGGTGATACCAGAAATGCTCCACTGTGGTTTTAAACTCCATACACCTTCACTAGAATCATTTGGAAACTTGAAAACTACAACTTCATGACATCACAAGGTGAAATAAAGGATTACTCAAATATATGTGAATGAAACAAAACACAACTCCGGGTATGTTTTTGATGAGGTAACAATATTCTAACATGGCTTAAATCTCACAAGAGTCAATTGCGGATTGACTTTGTTTGGAATATTCCACAGTATGGCGTTAAACGTATATCTCTATGTAGACAAGCGGGTGATGCGATCAGGCCAAATTACAGGTTTGGTCTGTGGAGAGGCGACCCTGCTCATAGTAACAATGCACATTTTTCAAGGTATTTTAAGCAATAAACACCTCTGCAATTAATCGAATGCAAGATGTATAAGTTGAATGCCATACTGAGGCATTCCAGACAACGAAATAATAATAAGAACGCGGCAGATCCTCCACCAGAAAAGTTACATAGTGTACCTTTAACCAATAAAAAAACTGCACACACCATTTGAAATATTCTACATTTGAAACTTAAAACTAGGAAATCATGTTTGCGTATACGTTTCATAATAACTTCAATGCGCATTACATAATCATCTTAAACAGTGTTCATTTGAGTTATATTCCCTACAACATCTTTAAAATGCAAACTAGTTCTTTCCACTATACTTTTATCATTACATCAGCATCAGTTTTCTGTATTGTGGAGTGAAACAAGCTCCAAGGATGAATAATATGGTAAAGCAACATTCAAGTTTGGTTACTCATTGCAGAGCTGTTGCCAAGTTGCTAGAGGGTTTCTAATTCTAAAAATACAAAGTTCAAGTTTTAGTTTTGGTGTGTTGAAAAGAGAAATTTTGCATCAAATTGTGAAATCTTAAGCCTTACTCATTTCCATCAGTTTCGTGCACTTAGAAATGATAAAATAATAAAAACACTCCAAAAACCGAAATAAATGTAAAGCTTTTAAATAGTTGACGTTAAATTAAAATCTACATTATTTGCTGTGGTTCAACATGAAATAATTAAAAGGAAAAAGGTGGCATGGTATATTTATTTAGGATCAAAATGAAGTTTTGAGTGAACGTCTGACTTTTCACTGCAGCTTACAGAATGATGTTAAATTGTCTTTCAAACAGCTACAGAGGTCCACATTTAACACAAAAATGAACTATTTTGAACCTTATTATTTGACCTATAGTTTGTATACTAACTCCCAAATGTAAAATCTTGATGTGCAGTAGTTTCATTAGCGGGATGCAGGCTGTATGTGTTGTAACTGTGCTCTGAAAGGGGAGTGACTTAGAGCGTCAAAAACCAACCTGAAACTTGTTAA
The DNA here is from genome assembly GCA_000787095.1 of Periophthalmodon schlosseri. Classification (NCBI taxonomy): domain Eukaryota; kingdom Metazoa; phylum Chordata; class Actinopteri; order Gobiiformes; family Gobiidae; genus Periophthalmodon; species Periophthalmodon schlosseri. Next base: position 110,368 of record KN470725.1, on the reverse strand, counting down.
ACATTTTAATATGTTGTTTTCGGTGAATATCGCGTTTTCAAAACAATAAAAGGTAACATGGTGATCTAAATATGTTATGTGTTAGCAATTAATACATCATAGAAGTAAACTACACCATCTTTAAGGTTTGAATATTAAGCCTGAATCATTTTTAATTTGTTCATTATAAATTAAATCCTTGTTCATGCTTCATGAAGACTACTTAGGTGCAGTTATTATAAAGTGATACCAAAATCATTTATATAATTTAAAAATATTCACTGTTTTTCCCCCCATGGAATCCTGCGAAGTAAAAACATGATATTACAGACGGAGAGAGGCAGTGGGTGGGTGTATGTACCTGACCAAAATGGCGACGATGCTGGAGGAACGAAGCTGCAGAAGTCTGGAGGAACTGAAGATGGAGGAGGAGGAGGAGGAGGAGGAGACGAGGCGAGCGGATGGGGCCAGAGCATCCCACAGCATCCCAGTGCGCACCGGGAAAGTAAACACAAGTTTGACACCGGAGAAGAAGAGGGAAGAGAGAGATGGAAAAGTTTTCAAAGTCAAAAGATGAGCCACAAAAAGCAAGGACAGGTGAGGGAGGAGGGCACCATACAGCGCTGGCACACGATTTGTCATTTCCCTGTGTGCTGTGCCGGGATTTTGGGAGGATCCTGGGTTGTATTTTTAAACTTAGTACAAAAGAGTAGAGATGCAGTGTTCATTAACATATAGGTGGAGGCATTGGAGGTTGTTCCCACACAGACTGGTATAGATATGCACTAGGGTTGTCAAAACTATTGAAAATCAGATACCAATCGATACTAAAACTAGTATCAAAACTAGATACTCATTTCAGCAGGTATCAATACTAAAAAGACACATTCACAGGACAGAAATGGCCCTTTCCTGAATATTGTCTAAATAAAGAATACTTTTTATTATTATTGTGGTATCAGATTCGGTATTGAGTACTAAGTCTATTCCTTAATATAGAAATCGAGTTAGTATCGTGACTACTACTTGGTAAACATGTTGTTGACAAAGGAATACAATATTTTCTACATTTTATTTCCAATTTATAGGTCCATGCTTGTCTCCATGGAGATGTTGTTCCTTTGCCTGGAATCTTCCAACAGTTTAGCTTATGTATTTTCATTTTCATCTTTTGGAGAGGCAAACCCATTCACCCATTCACAGCAAGAATAATATTTAATATTTTTTTAATATATTTTTTATTTTATTCTTATTCTTATTTATTTATTTATTTATTTTTGCAAAAACAGCTGTAGTTGAATAAAGGCAAGATAAGTTTAATTCCACACAGTGTTACATTCTAAGCAAAGCAATATCATTTCCATGAAGACAAACGATGGTGTACCCTCAGAAAAGTGGTGCACCTTTAAATTACAATGGCTATGCTTGTTTTGGTCTCAACAGGGAAACTGAATCTGAGTAACCACTGAATCATTGGATCATGTTAAAACTGTATGATAAAAATGTTATGTCATAAAACGCAATTATTTCTACTTTAATAGCTATTTTTGTTAAACATATTTGAATGTGTAAATAAAATATAAGGATAAAATACAGACATAAAAAAGTTTAACAGTTCACCAATTTTGTTTTTTTCAAATCTGTACTCTGGGTTTTGCTACGGCTATAATGTTCCATTTTATGTATGGTATTCATAAGATGGCGGCTTTAATATAAGCCCTTGTGGGTTTTTTGCCTCTTCCTGCACCTACTTTTATATACTGTGTCCTTTATATTGTTATATGTTATATAAGTGCAAAATAAAAAAATATATATTTAAAAAATCCATAAATAAATCTCAATCAAAAACATCCCAAGGTCACTCGCATGTGTTTACAAAAGCACATGTTTAAACTGTGTGCACAAAATATTGCTGCTCAGTTGATTCCCCTATTTCTGATTCAATAATAATTCCCAAAGCTCACACTACCAGGGCTGCAGGATGATAAAGCAGCAGAGAGAGGTTAAACAACAGACTTGGTGATTTGGGCCTGTTATTTGGAGCCCAGACTTCCATATGAAACCCCATCTGAGGACCAGGACCCTGCAGTGAACACAGCGCCTCCTGTCAACACCACAATATGGCCGCTGCACCCCCCACAGGGATAAAGAGCTGAGGACCAACACATGTCAGCCCTCACCAATATGGCCGCCGTACTAATAAACAACTACACACACAGAATAAAGCTGTTGTGCATTTAAACAGTGTTTGCATAAAAGGATCATCTGAATATCAATGTGTATGGCTATGAATATGGTGCAACCAGATGAGACTTGACAAATGTGTGAGGGGCAATGATTTGTTGAGTAAATTAATTAATTAATTATACAGCAATGCTAAGTCTCATTCACACATGCAGTCTGACACGGGAATTTACCAGCATTTTGTCAGAACAGGGTCACGTGTGAACAAAGCCAAAACTGATTTCCCTGCATTTTTGATCTTGTAATTAAATTAAATTGTAAATTACCAGGAATCTGCAGGGAAGGTGTATGTGTGAATAAAGCCAGAAAATTGCCAGTACCACTACTTGGTTTCCTTGGTTACAAACTTGATTATTTGGTTATGAACTTGGTTTCCTAGTTATGATCTTGGTTTCCTGGCTACACCACATGGTTACGTTTGATTCTCATTCAGTTTAAATGATGCAGCAGTGCGTTGCTATGTGAGACAGAGCAGAGAGCCAAATGCATTTTGTACCTGGCGATTTACTGGGAACTATGTATCAATGGGGCTTTAGTCTAATTAGTCTTGTCGATACTACAATGATAATGAAAAAAAACAAACACGTGTTTAGACAATGAAATGTAATATTCAAATCAAAATAATCTCTGTCGCATGTATGTGATATGTTTTCTGTACCAATACTTGTTCAAGGTAGTATCTAGTATTGATACTAGTTTTAGTATCAGTGATCATTATTCATTCAGTCTCCTTGCTCAGTGATGGCAGTAAGCAATTTCAGTTGCCCGGGGGTAGGCTAAACAAAAAAGGAACTGCCCCTCCAACCACCATTCATTTGAAGAAGGCATATTGTTTTTGTGTCTGCTATGTACATATAATCTGTGACACCCGTGGGTGAACATTTTAAATCACAATATTGATCTAAAATGACTGAATAAAAGAAACAAGTCCGCTGACTTCCATTAGAGAACTGCGGGGCCCAATGGGAGCCGATGTCGCCATAAACGTCATCATAACAAAGAGTCTCTTATGGATAGCTGCAGATCACACAAGCAAGTAGCAGATTTTTTAAAATTTGTACCAAAATGATTTTGGATAAGGATTCGCAGGAACAAAGTAAGTAATGGGGGTTGATCAGAGCAATGATGTCTTGAGTTATACTCTGTCAGGAGTATAAAGAGTATAATGACATGCAAAATACTACTTCGAGAGGGTAAATGAGAAGGGGAAACAACTATAACATGGTTGAAAGCTCTAAAATGTATAATAGGTCTGATTTAAATAAGAAAATCATATGCTCCTCAAGAATTTGAAATCACTGCATTTCATGTGTCAGGTTTGATGTTATGACCATTAACAGATAATAATTTCTAATGATCTGACTGTATAGTTGAAGTATGAATAACCTTCTAACCTTAGTCCCAAATGATTGTCCATATACAGTAACACAATGCCTCAGTTTTAACCCAACTCTTTGGACTTTGGTAAAAGCCTGATTTAAAAGCGTTCATCTAATGTACTGCTTGTCCGACAGCCCTTCATGAGTAGCCCAGAGCCTCAGTGCTCTGAAGTCCAAGAACAAGCTGACCTCTCGCCTGCCAATCAAACGTCACCACATCAGAACAAACAGAGCCGTGTACAGTGCCGTGTTGTCTCGGCAACTCAGGAAATGTGCACAACGCTGTAAGTCATTTTACCAGAAAAAAATATACATGTAAAGAAATAATGTTGTTTGTACCGTGATCCTTTGGTCCATCTGTGTGTAATATGAAGAAAATGCTGTTGTTTTAATTACAATTAATGCCTGCAATGGCAGTACTATGGCAGTACTATACTATACTATTCTGTACCGTACTATATTGTCTTAAAGAGGAGGTATTTTACTTCTATGGGATATTAACTGCTAACACATAGCATATGTAGATCACCATGTTACCTTTTATTGTTTTGAAAATGCTATATTTGCCAAAAACATCATAACGTGTTTCATAAGTTTAATTTTTGACACTGAGTCCCTCTTCCCTTTTCTCTCACTCACTCCCACTTCAGAGCGTTATCACAGCACAATCAGCATGTATTCTGCTAATGAAGCTACTGCACAACACATTAGATTTGTGAAGTTGTAATGTACGTCTTTTGTATATTTATGGAGAATTGTCGTGTGGGAGCATGGATGATGTAGGCGGTATTTTTGATGATGGAACGTTATAATATGGTAGAAAGAGCAAAAAATTGTATTTTGCATAATACCTCCACATTAACAATCAGTTACACAACAAAAATGCACTTGATTTATATATCTACATGGTTTCATTCTTCAGAAATTACGGGACATTCGATGCACGCATTCGACATTGTATATGAATTCACGCCACAGCTCCTCACCTGTAGCCACAGCTGCCCTGATGGAAGCAAGGCTGCTAATCTACAGCACCAGTCCCACCACCAATCACAAACCCGCTACATTCATATATATATAAGATGGGTGAAGTGTCTTGCCCGAGGACACAATAGCACTGGTCAGAGCTGGGATCGAATCTCTAACCACTTAGCCACTTCAGCTGAGAGTCTACAGTAATTCCCCTGCACACTGAAATAGGCCATGTTGGGAAGAATACTAAATAGATAATACTGAATACCTGCATTCAAATATATTCAGTTAAATGGTCCAATTAGACTACTGTATTCTGAATACTTACAAAACTTTTACATTGAGTTGCATTATATCACAGTGTAAAATGCATACGTTTGTTGCATCATTTGTTACGCATTTATTTATCCCTAATTAGAGAGTGAAAAACAGCACATGCACCCACCACAAGAGCTGTGTGTTTTCTTCTTTTCTTACTAACCCAAAATTGCACAATCAAGTACCGCATTGTATTCCTTCGATTTTAGGAATAACTGTATATACTGTTTGTACAGATCTAAACTACAGGGTTAGAGTTTTTTTTATGTAGAATAAGATGGGATATTTTGTTGTTTGTGGAGATAATTATGGTACTTAAAAAAATGCCGCCTTTGTATTTTGCTAAATGTGTCCATTCAAATTGCGCTTTCAATTTGATTTCAATCAGTGCCACAGCCCTGTTCTGGATACAAACGATCAGTACGTGTATGTAGTAACTTCCCAACAGTGGAAATAAATAGGCTGTATACCAGAACAACCTATACTCAGATGCTTCCAATTTTATGCACTCATATTTGCTGGTCTTCCTTCTGTGCCTCTCCGGCTGTCTATTTAAAATTCAAACCATTTCTCCAATATATCTTTTCTTCACTACTTTCTGTTTTGTTTTTGACATCTGTCTCTCCGGCGCGGCTGTTTACCACCAGACAGAACAAGGCAGTGCCCACACGACTGCTACGAGGGCGGAGGACTTAAGGCAATAATAATCTATCCCAGAATGCACTGCGGCGACGGCATGCGGGTATGTCAGGAGCTGAAACGTGGCGCGCTTTGATGATGCGTGATGTGTCGGGAAACAAAATAGGCTTCCTCGCTGTAGGGACCAGGAAGGAGAAGATATTTTTTCTACAATGACTCAAAGGGCTAACTTTAACTTTGTTGTGCATTGCTGTGCTGCTGCTGTGGTTGTTTAAAAGTATCAAAAATCAGATACTAATCAAAACTAAATTGAACAGGTATCGATACTAAAAAAGTCACAATCATAGGACAGAAATGAACCTATCCTGAATAGCTTTAGAAAGACCACATGGACTAGCATACACCAATGGACCACTGTGGAACCTAAACATACAAAAGTGTGATACAAAACAACACACTACAACTTCACAAACCTGATGTGCAGCAGTTTCAGTAGTGGGACGCACGCTGATTGTAATGTGATTGTAAAGGGAGGGGGACTCGTCAAAAACAAAAGTTAATCTCATTATACGTTGTTTTTGACAAATATAGTATTTTCAAAGCAATGAAAGGTAACATTATGATCTAAATATGTTATGGTAGCAATTAATACCCCTAGAAGTAAAATATCCTCTTTTTTCTCTTATCTCTTCTATTAAATTACAAAGACGAGATTCAAAAACCTATTGATTTCTGTTTTGTTGTGCAGTGCTCTGCTTTACTTGTGTACGCACTTCCCAACACCTTTCGTCCAGCTGGGTTTTTCCTTTTGTTTTATCAGAATTTTAACTTTTATCTTTTGAGGTGACAGACGCCCTCCGGGGTCCGACCCGGGGTACACCTCTTGTGGGCCTCTAGGGGGGGCTGTCACGGTGCTTTCTGTGCTCCGAGCCGAGTGAAATGTCATGTCCTGTCAGGAAGATTGTGAAGCCATCTCGGAGCGGGACAGCGTGCGGTGCTTGGCGTTTTGGAGAGGCGGGATCCTGGTGCTCGCCCGGGGCACAGGCATCTGACGAGGCTCTACCAATGCTAAACAGCCTTATCCCTTCACTCAACCATCAACCTCCTCCACACGTGTGTGGCTCCACCCATGGATGGGACAGGTTCATATCGAATATGTGCCGATACCAATTGTTTAGAATCCACACAAACTGATGGCCGATAAGGTCTGACGATATTTTTGAACTGATACGTTGGGCCAATCTGATAATGTTTCCCCAAAACTATATAATTTTAATTCATTACAAAATCATCCACAAACTGGATAAGGGAACAGTGTAGTCACATTTTGTGAGGTGTTGTCTTCGCACTGAAGTGTTCAAATGAAGCTTTAAACACATTTTTAGGCTGTTGGTCCAAACCAAATCTAAATCAAGTCCAAATCAAATCTAAAAAGTGGCCTGATATATTGGCCAACCAACATATCTCTATATGTTATACAAGCCATTTCACTAAAACATATTTGACATAAATATTAAAAGATGTCTTGAAAAATCTTAAATGCTTTTGACAATTTTGGTGAATTTTTTTTTTTTTACTTCCCAGTTGGACATGGGCAGCAGTTACATACATAAAGGTAATTCCAACACTGTACTGTGCACAAAGGTCAAAGCTTGTCTGATAAAAAGTTTTTATTTGACAAATAAAAATAGACATCAATAATGAGTCCACAGATTAGTCCAAGAAGTTTAAATTTTGATCAAAGGTGCACTATGGAACTTTTCTGGTGGAGGGCCTGCCACTTGTTTGACTCCATAGAGATTAGAGTAATGCTGTGTCTGGAATGTTCCACAGTGGCATAAAACATGTATCTCCGTGAAGACAAGCAGGTGATGCCAACACGCCAAGTTACAGGCCAGATCTTTGAAGAGGCAACCCTGCTCGCAGTAAGAATGCATGTTTTTAAAGATATTTTTATAGTATGATTTCAAAACACCAGTAACTGAATAAATACAAGATTGATAAGTTTAATGCCATACTGTGTTTCAGGCAAAGTAATGACATCTCCATGGAGACAAGCAGGTGACTCTCCACCAGAAAAAAAAAAAAAAAGTTGACATGAAATTTAAAGTTTCAAGTTGCTTATAAATGACAGTCCAATATTTCCCGGATGTATGTTGTATTATTACACAAGCCCCAATGTAGTTTTGATTTGTTCGTATCATGGCATGTTTCTACAATCTCTTCATTGCATTTGCTTCTGTTCTAATTTTTGTATTCAAACTATCTCTCTTTTTCAAAATGCACTAGCCTCTGCCCCATCTCCAGAGCCCCAGACTGCATAGATTGGCTTTAGCTTGTTAAGCTTTAGCATTGAGGACACACCTGGGAATGTATATTCACACTTGTTCAAACAATAGGCCCATAGCTGCTTTTCATTAGCATAATCAGCTATTCACACAAGTACTTCAGCAACACAATACAGTCTGAGTAAAGACATTTTCCATCATATGTGCCAATAATTTTATGCCTTTTTTTAACGATCCTATATTACACAAAATGGATTCTTATGAGCTTTAAGCCATGTTAGAATGTTCTTACCTGAATGAAATGAAACAAATGAAACAAAAATGTGAATGAAACAAAACACACCTCCAGGTATGTTTTTGATGAAGAAACGCCGTTATAACATAGATCAGAACATAAGCGTAATATGGGCCCTTTAACCCATCACAGTGGTTACCTAATGATTTAAATGTTCACTGCATAATATTCTCAGTGTGACATAAGCAGCACTTTGGAAATAGAAAATAGTTGCTAATTAACTAGTAATTAAATAAAATGTTCCTACTAAACCTCAATGACTTATGCAAATCAGTTTTCTCTATATGTGGGACTTTCATTATGTTGTCAGAAGCGTTGTGTCAAGTGCCAAACAACACAGGAGCTTGATTAGGCTACACAAGTTTAGTTTTACTTCCATACTGAATAAAACTACCTTGTTTAAGTTACCATAATCCTGCTAAAACACACAACTTCATGAGATAGCTGTGTAAGTTTCAAGTCTCCTCTTTAATTTTAACATTTCCAAGCGTGTACCAATAGAAACCAAAACTAAACTTCAAGATCCAAGGGCTGCTCATTGTTTAATTTTACTCATAATATTGCACCAAACTATAACAAAAAAAAAAAAAAAGAAATGTTATTGTTGAAATCTCATAATTATCACTTTGGTTGGCCCCGGTGTCACCCTTGGGCCACCCCAGTGAATAAAGTCTGGGCACGCCCTTCTTAAAGTCTTGTCAAATAAATCCATTATCATCATTCATTGCTTATAGTTTGGAATTTTAAAGAGGGGGTATTACATTATGGGGTATTAATTCCTAACACATAACAGATTTAGGTCTCCATGTTACATTTTATTGTTTTGAAAATGTTATATTTGCCAAAAACAACGCATTAACTTGTTTAATACGTTTCATTTTCGCTTTTGACACTCTGACTTCCCCCCCTCCCTTTGCCCTCTGCGCTAAGTCTCTCCCCTTTCAGCGCGCTATCGCAACACAATTGGCGAGCTATGACATCTAAAACCTCTTCAGGCATGTTTTTGTTGAGGGAACAACGTTATAACATGGTAGAAAGCTCCAACAAGTCGATTTTGCATAATACCCCCTCTTTAAACATCAGCTTTTATAAACACCTGCTTTCTATTCTCCTTTAGCTGCACAGGTTAACATCTTAATCTTGGGTAACTGTGCAGTGACTGTGTGGAGTGCACTCACCGGTGGCAGCCTTGGTAATGACCCTGGGCATGTTTCCATTGGACACCTCCCTATAGGGGACGAGCAGAGTGGTGTCCAGACTGCTGAAGCCCTCCTTCAGAGAGTGCTGTTTGTAATAGTCCACCAGCTCCTGTGTAAAAGCAGCCACAATGGAACAAACACATTGGCTTTGCATTAGAATAGATGTGTTTACAAAGAGCAGGTGAATATATAAGGACAAGTAGGAAAGGTTATTCTGAATTGTCAGGTCAAGTGTTGCAGTGTTGAAAGAGCAAGATCTGCCATTTAGAATAAAAAGTAACTTTTCTGTTGGGTGAGGGTTGGGTGTTGTCACGATATTAAAATTTTGATAGTAAGGAATTCACTCACTACTCAATACAATTATGCTCCTTTTTTAGTAATAGAATGTAATTTTCATACACAAAATTGCAAAATAACAGTACCATATTTTCTGGAGTATAAGTCACACTGGAGTATAAGCTGCACCAGCCAAAAAATGCATAATAATGAAGAAAAAAACATATATTTCACATATAAATCGCATCCGAGTATAAGTCGCACCCCCAGCCAAACTATGAAAAAAAGTGCAACTCATAGTCCGGAAAATACGGTACTCTTAGTAGTACTATGAGATCTTATACTAGTTCTGATAAAGCTCAGAATGACACTAAAACCGTTCAGGAAAGCTCAAATTTTGTCCTTTGTTAATGTGATTTTTGCAGTATCCATACTTGCTCAAAGCTAGTTTTGATATTTGTTTTAGTATCGATTAGTATCTGATTTTTGATACTTTTGACAACCCTAATGGAGAAGAGTGCATATTTTTCAAGGTATTTTTTTAAACAGTAAAAACATATGTAATTGAATAATTGCAATATAGCTGAGATAGATTTAACGCCAGACTGTGGAACCTTCCAGGCAGAGCAATAACATCTCACGGAGACAGGGCTGGACTGGGGGAAGACATCAGCCCTGGACTTTTTGGTCTGGTATTTAGTTAAAAAAAAAAAATCTCTATATAATAACAGCTGTCATGCTCAGTGGCAAATGCACACTTTAAGGCGCCGAAATGTCTATGGTGTTAAATGGTCATGCTTATTTACCTGCACAGTCTTGAAGAGCCGGGCCTCTGCAATGTAAAAGCAGTTATCTTTGGTCAGGATCTTGATGTGCTTGACTTTATCAGTGAACCTGTGCAGGAGGAATTAGACGAAGAGAGTTAGTTAACAATAGGAAAGCGTATTTGAGTTTCAAAATTGCATTACAAAAATTAAAATCAGAACCAGATCTTTATTTAAGGCTGTCATATTTCTGCATTACTTCAAAATTAAAAGGACAAAAGTTTTACAAAATTATTAAATTGTAAAATTGTGTTAGCTCTTATTGTAAACTTAATTTAAGTTTTTAGCAGGTAAAAGTAAAAATATGCATTAAACGTTTGATTTAGTTCATTACATTGTGCTCTGAGTCCCCCCTCCCTTTGCTCTCCACGCTAAGTCACTCCCGAGCGCTATCACATTACAATCAGTGTGCATTTCACTGTGAAACTAGTGCACATCGCATCAGATTTGTGAAGTTTTAGTGCATTGTTTTGTTTCATGCTTTTGTTATTGTTGTTATTATGTCATGTTTGTTATTTATGGAACATTGCTGTACGGGAGTATGGGTGATATAGGCTTGTGAGCTGAGCTTTGGACAGAATCGCATTGCTAACCATAAGGAGGGTTTGAATAGTGCCTCCACGAGATCGCTAGATTACTTAAACATGCATGGATGAAATATAAAACCTCTTCAGGCATGTTTTTGATGAGTTTTCGTTTGTTCACTTTCAAAACCAAATCCAGCCCAACTAGAGGTACAGAACAAGCAAATGGCGTCAAATGTAAGCTAAAATCTTTGAAAATATAATAAAAACTATAGAATAATAACTATACTGTCACTTCATCGTCAACTCCATCTTTTAATACCGTGTTACTCCTTCAGATTCATCTTCATCTGTGACCGACAGCAGATGACGTATGTCTGATCTCCTCTAATCTACTTCCTGTCATGTGATCCGTACACAGCGTGATAATATAAGCCGGTCTTCTGAATACACAAGCAGCTCTGCATATGGAGGAACCGAGATTGCATGCGTCCTATATTCTACGACCAGCAACTTTCACTACACAGATGCACATTGTAAACCTCCAGGTGTGGGGTATAACAGATGAGGAGGGTATGGACATGTTGCAGATCCACTGATACATGTATGAATATATGGTTAGGGATGCATTATTGATGAGGTTGAGGTATATGGTGCTATACATACGGAGACACGGGCCTTGTTTTGGGTGAACACTGTTTTAATGCGGCTATAGGACCCCAAGGCACACATGGAAATGCACCTGATAGGTACGAATGAACCGGTAGCTGTACCATAAAGGTGCGCTATGTAACTTCTCTAGCTGAGATTCACCACCAGCTTGTCTCCGTGGAGTTGTTATTGCTTTGCCTGGAATGTTTCACAGTATGGCATTAAAAGTATCACGCATTTATTCAGATGGGCTCAACACCAGCCCCGGCTCAAACAAACACACACAAACGCCTCCCCAATAATTCTTTACTTTTCACCACTTCTAAACAACAATTCAAGTTAAATAAATAAATACATACATACGTAATTATGTATGTATGTATTATGTATGTATGTATTATATATAGTTCTTGCTGTCGAACAAAATTGTGAAAGGGCATCTGAGCAACAACAATAATAATTACAACCAAAAAAATTTGAAAAAATAAAAGGATAAGCAGGGTAGTCCAACAACTAGAAGCCGTACACCTCGAGTCAGCAAGCCCCAAAATCCCTGCTTTGTTTTTAATGCATCACCAGTCGACAGCACAGACTCAACCCAAACAACCATAGGGCAAGTAGGGGTCCAGCGGCTCGAGGCCACAAACCTTTAGACTGCAGGACCAAAAACCTTGTCTTTTTAATGCACCACCGCTGTATCAAGAAATCCTGTACCATTCATAACCATAACTCACTATATATCAGAACAAATCCAAACATCAGTAGCTCTAATATGCCCTCATTCACCATAGCTACTGTTGTCACCATGCCGACTCCACCACAACCATACATCTCTACAGAACACACTCTCCTTCACCCACATGTCCTTTGCCCTTTTTTCTTTTGGAAATTGCTTTCTTTTTTATCTTTCCTCTGTATTTCTCTCTTACTTACACTTACACACACACGCACACTGCCACCAGTGACGTCATCACTGTCAACTTCATCTCCTACACTGTTTTTTTCTCTGTTTGCACACCTCTCACAAATTCACCTCACTGTAATTTTTTTGAACAATGCAATTCTCTGTATCTGTTCACCTGGTGATTGCAAAAAATATATCATAATAATAATACACACACACACACACACAAAATACACCACAAAAAAATACTCCAAACCGGTTATGATACCAAAACAAAGATTAAAAATGCTCCTTTTTTTAGTAATACGAGGTAATTTTCACATACAAAATAATAGTACTTTCTTTATCTTAGCATGAGGTCATACTAAAGATGTCCAGGAAAACTCAAATTTTGTAGTATTGACACCTGCTCAAATGAGTATCTAGCTTTGATATTAGTTTTAGTATTGATTAATATCTGATTTCTGATACTTTTGACAACCCTAGTTACAAATGGGTTTTTTGTGTTAAATAATATACCTAACACGCTGACCTGACCAGATCTGACATGTAAACCGACCTACTGGTGTCACCTGCTTGTCTCTGTGGAGATAGTTTAATGCCATACTGTGCAACATTCCCAGCAAAGCAATAACACCCCCATGAAGACAACCAGATGGAAATCCTCCACCTGAAAAATTACATAGTGTGACTTTAAAGCTGGGCTACCTGATTTTAAAACCGTGGGAAGAGAAAGTAGGACATTAAGTCAAAGTTTTCAGGGAGCTCTTATTCCATACATACTTTAAACATATTTTAGCCTAGTGTGGTTACATGTATGTTTACCTACATTTTTATTCGTAATTACAGCTGCGGAGTTTTACTGCTAGTGATAATTACTATCTGCACATGAATGTCTCTTCGTACCTATTTGGTTCTTTGACCTGCATGTAGACTGAGACAAGAGTGACCTGACAGGTTTTGGGGCAAAGAAAATTTGAATTTAGTTGTTCAGTGCTCTTTGAGTTCATGTAAACGTAGTGCAGTGCTGGGGTCTAAGCTCTAATGGCAAATCTCCTCAAAAAGTGTACATCAAATGTGTACATCAAAATAAAATGCTAAAAACGAAATGCCCTTTAAATCCGTGTGTCAGCCTGGTCATAAGGGCTCTGTTCTATTTTGAATATTCAATACAGCTTCAAATAGACTAAGCGTGTTAAACTTGAAAATGTAAAATGAACAGTGCTGTGATTCAAAAGAGTGATATCAAACCTCCCCAGAGGTCAGATAAAGCAGCTACTTAAAAGGGCCATGTACTGTGAGAGTCTTGTGTTTCCAGGTCTTCAAAGAGGCTAAATTTATGCACTTCAGACATAGAGTGAATATACTTTTAGTTAGGGATGGTTTATCGGTTATTGGAACAATAAGTTAATTTGACACTATACCTTAACACAGTTTGGTCCTTGCACTTGATTTTAAAAGCTTAATATCAGCATCACCAAATATCGGTTATTGGCCACAACAGCAAGACAAATCTTAGATATTGGTATGGGCTCAAAAAATCTATATGGGTAGTAAACTGTTTATAGCAACTGAGAAAGTTTGCTTACAGATTGCATAATTAATTGAATTATTTGTATTATTTTATTATATTATGTCCAAAATCTTTTTTAAAAAAGCACTATATAAATATTATCTATTATTACTAGCTGTAGTAGTTTAGATATTTGACTATGATTTCTAATTTGAAACTCTTGCAAATCGATAAATAAATAGAATTCTGGAACACTTTAAAGCTAACGTCAATAAATGTATTAGATTTTTTTTTCACCAGTAGATGGCAGATGTGTCGGCAAATCTAATTACAGATGGTGGCTTTGATGCCATCAGAATTAACAGAAATTAACAATTAACAGAAATCATGAATGCAGAATGTGTAGTATTTACTATAGTTTAGCCATTTGACAGGTAAAAGGGGATTTAAACTGCGGCATAACCACAGAGACAGCAAAAAAGTACACTACTTCAATTTTTTTTTTTTTTTTTTTTAATTAATTTTCCAATCATCATTTATAGAGTGAAAGTCCAGTAGCCATGTAAAGAGATTGTGAGAAAGTACAGTAAAGTATTTCCACATGTTGGGATCACTGGAAGAGACCAAAGGGACAACCCCACAGATGGGCTCAGGGACAGGGGCTGTGGGGTCCAGAGGCTACGGGGGGTCCAAAGGGGAGGGGCACTGTCAGGGACCAACAGACTGGAGTGCTCCATGAAGGAGAGTGGTCGGAGAAAAAGCCCCCTGTGCAGTTTAGTATAAAAGAGACAAAAATTGCAACCCTATAAAACTAGCGCTAATGAATCTGCTTAGCGTGGGTCAGTGAAAGCAGATATTTCAGAAGCATATTCCGTCAATTCCCACTAGCCAATAACCTTTTAGTTAATCTAGTTTAATGACGTATAGGAGAGCCGAGGTTATCAATACAATCGTTGCGGGGGATGGGATCATAGTCGGAAACCGTAACGACGCAGAGAAGGTCATATCAGTGTTACAATTTATATTCAAGTTTTCAATAAATACAATAATAAAACGACCATTATGCAATAGGACTTGGATATATGATTTTCTTTTGAGGAGACGAAGCAAACGTAAGAGCTACATGACTCACTTGATGCTGATTGCGTACTCGGTGCATTCTTTCCTCCTGTTTCGGATCAGGTAGGTGCCGTGGTCTCTCTCTTGCAGCTCCTCTTCAGCTTGGGACCTGTCCATTGGCCCTGCAAACCTGAGCCAGTGTCACAACATACATAAAGACATCAACATCTCCGTATCAACCAAGCCAACAGTCAATCATATGTCATTTTAGAGGGGGTATTACGCAAAATCGACTTTTTGGAGCTTTCTACCATGTTATAACGTTGTTCCCTCAGCAAAAACATGCCTAAAGAGGTTTTATATGTTATCCATGCATGTTTGAGTAGAGATATCTCCCAGGCACTATACGAACCCTCCTTATGGTTGGCAGTAAGATTCTATCCAATGCTCAGCCAAAAAGCCCATGTTTCCCATATTCCGGCACAGTAATTTTCCATACATATACAAAAGCATGAAACAAAACAATATACTACAACTTCACAAACCTGATGCAATGTGCAGTAGTTTTATTAGCAAAATGCACACCGATTGCAATGAGATAGCGCTCTGAATGGGGAGTGAGTTAGCACAGAGAGCAACGGGAAGGGGTACTCAGGTTGTCAAAAACGAAAGTGAAAAAATGAAACCTATTAAACATATTAAAACGGTGTTTTTTGGTGAATATAGCATTTTCCAAACAACAAAAAGTAACATGGTGATCTAAATATGTTATGTATTAGCAGTTAATATCCCATAGAAGTATAATACCCCCTCTTTAAGAAACATTGAGGATGTAATTAAGCATTTAACATTTTTGAAAGACTTGAATAAATGAAAATTAAAGTGATATATTTGTTCTAAAAGTGAAATGTGATTTTTGTATGCACTTACATTAGTTTGGTAACACTTTATAATTACTACATCTTAATTAGCCATAATAAAGCAAGATGAAAGACTAAACTGTTTATTGAGAATTATAGCACAGTGAAAATTAAAACTGCATAACGCACAGCTCCTCGTTTAATGCTTACTTATTGTAAAGATATTTTTATCATCAACACTTACCATGATTGTCCCGAGTATTCAACCGGTTTTGGAAGCTGGAAGTACACATACAATTTGTTGTTATTTTGTGATCTAAGTAATTTAATTAGTAAGTGCATAAGAAAAATATTACATTTCTTAATAGCAGACATTGTATTTAGTCATTATCATTGTACGAATCCAGTGACATCATACATTGGCTATTTAATTTCAAGGGTCACCACTACTTTACTGGTCTAATAATCTTTCTCGCTTGATCCTAGTTTAGTCCTGATGTAGACTTGGTTTTCATATTGTTCTAATCCTAGTTTAGTCTTGGTTGAGTTCCGTGTTTACTTTCAGGTTTAGTTTCAGTTTAAGCCCAGTTTGAATGTAGTGTAGCGTAGGCGACAGTTGGTAGTGTTTGTCCACTGATCCGAAGGTTGGAAATTCGAATCCTGGTCTTGGAATAAACATCATTGGTTGAGCTGTCAGATCCACTGTCCCACAGGTTGGAGGCGCGATTCTAGCTCCCACAGATAACTGCTGTCATTGGTCCTTGGGCTGGAGGCGCGATTCTAGCTCCCACAGATAACTGCTGTCATTGTGTCCTTGGGCAAGACATTTAACCCACCTTGCCCCTAGTGTCTGTGTACATTGGTGTATGAATGTGTGTGTGTGTGTGTGTGAATGGGTGAGTGGTTCTTTGATGTAAAGTGCCTTGAAGATGGAAAATTGCTATATAAAAATCTGACCATGTGACCATAATGTGAAAGAAGTAAAAAACACAGCTTATCAACTACGTCCAACTGCATTTTCACATTTATTTGACCTAGATTTTATACCAGATGCCCTTCCTGAAGTACTCTATCCATCATTAGGACCTGGGATTAGCACAAAGGTATCTTAACCAGATTGTAAATATGTCTTATTGATTTAGCAGCAAAATCATGCTTACACAGGGGCAGGGCCTTACAGCATCACTGGGAAAGAAGCCAATCCTGCTGGTTGCCAGGATTTTCCCCTGTAACAAAAAAAGGAAAAAAAAAAGCAAAGTTAATCGCATTAAATTTGTCTGGGAGCACCTCTTTCTCACTTGGCTCCAATAAATCCTCTGCAATTAGCCCACAACAAGCAGTGCATCTCGTTTATATTCCTGAGTTAATTATGAATGCATCAAAATAAACACTGCTACAATAATGGACCTGTTTTTCTAGTATTTGAAAATAAAAGATAGAAGAACTAGCAAGCACCGCCCGGAGGTACACAACACCTCCTATGAAAAGCATTTGTTCTTAAAATAAGCAGTATTATCGGGTATTTTCTGAGTCAAGTAAACCAATTTCGTGCACAAATTACTCCTGCTTAGATATTGATTCCTGGTGCATTTTATAACCCACGATATTGTGTCTTTATAGGAAGTCGAAGCGGTTTATCATGCGGATAGACCAATAAGCTTTTATATGTGAATTATGCACAGGGTAATCTAGCTCGCAGTGTTTTCAAAGGGTCAATTTGAAGTCCATTGAGTGAGAAGAAATAGACACTATATGTGGCTATGTACACTGCTTACTGGCCTTGCGTATTCCTCCGTAGCCTTTCTGCTTTTATTAGGCTATCAAATGATTTTCGGGAGCGTGCGGACCGGAGCGGTAACTAAATTGCAAAAGCGAATCTTTGCCCATTTCTATGATTCATTCTGTGTAATAACATTTCATCAAAGTGGATTTTTCTCCCTTCTTTTCGAAAGCTCTTCTATTTGTTACGGCGTGATAAGCGTATGATAAAGATTAAACTTATTACGGCCTTGGCATAAACAGGCAGGAGCAAAGGATCAAATGAAATTACGATGATTGATTGTATTGTTCTGCCGTAGGGATGGGGGATAATTGCCTTCTGGGTAACAGGGGATATGAATTCTCAGTGTTCTGTAATTCCATCCTCTGGCGCCGCTGGGAGCTCAGAGATAGAGGAGTCCTGCGGAGAGGGCTTAATGTATGTAAACAAATGGACGATGTACTAGTAAAGGTTCAGGAGAAAATACATAAAAATAAAACGGCAAAAATGTGGTTTTATTATATAGATTTATCAGGTTTAACATTATGCATGGTTGTCAGAGGTGGGTAGAGTGGCCAAAAATTGGACCCAAGTAAGAGTAACGTTACTTCAAAATAATATTACTCAAGTAGAAGTACAAAGTAGTGGTCCAAGAAATGACTCAAGTAAGAGTAAATAGTATTTGGGAAAACTACTTCTCAAGTAAGAGTAACTGTCAGGACGTAATCTGATTCATAACTGGAAGAACAAAACGTTAAATAATGCACAAAAGCTGGTAGTTTCAAAGGATAGACACAAAAATGAAAAACAAAAATCATATCTGATGGAGCAGTTCAAGAAAATGTTCAAATCATTTCATACTGTCTGTCAACATAAAGCTTTTGTCACTCTTAGACAAAACTTTTGCTCAAGTAAGAGTGCTGCTACTTCAATAAAAATATTACTCAAGTAGGAGTAAAAGTATGCTGCAAGAAAAGTACCCTGAGAAGTATAATGGAAATAACTTTTCCATAAATGTTCTCCATAGACTTTCAAATATTAAATTAAAATTTTAGAGGTTTAAAGGCAGTTTGACAAGTTATGTGGTGACTAAGGTCCATGACACGGTTGACACACCCCAAAAACATATTTAAAACTTAAAATTCTACTAAATGTTTTAATAACTTAGCAGTTTATAAAGTTTCATAAACTGATTTGAACTAAAACTGTAAGTCTTGTGGTCATTAGTTACCACATAGCTAATTGGCTACTAGCAAGCGTTCAATTCAAACTTTCAAACGTTTAATATTATTAAGTCTATGGGAAAAATGAATGTGAAAAATGAGTGCTTGTTGGCCTCTGTTGAGCTCCATTGGCAATGTTGTAATAAACGTAAAAAGTTTTGTTTTTTCTTTATTTTTTTTCAATTTAAAACTATGCTTTAGGCTACACCTTGCTTCCCACCTAGACGTACTATGTTACCACCAATGAGCTAAAAATAACAGCTAACTCCTAATCACACCTTTGGCCAGAAACTCTTCTCTCTGATTGGCTCATTACCAGGAAGTGCACAAATCTCTAACGCTGCGCTGAGTAACATCCCGTGACATCGGATACATTTGCCCCCTTTCAAAAATAGATAAGGTCAAGTGCTCTAAACCTCTGGACGATAGAGTGAGATAGCTGCTAAATGCGTTGGTACACGAGGTTACGCACTGTCATTAAATGCACCACTGGAGACCCGGGCTTGTGCTGTTTTATTGTCTCAGTGTGGCGTGTAATTAATCAGCGGCAGTGGTTAATTGGTTAGATCATCTGATGTGTGATTCAATGGAGGAGTGAAGGAGAGGACAGGGGGGCAGCAGTGGGGTCTGTACACATCCACTTGTGTCGCTAATTGAAATTGACCTCATCATAAATGTCCCAGAGCGGGTTATGGCCTATCTATGGTGTGAGAGAGGCAGAGGGAGAGATAGATAGATAGATGAGAGTAACAACATGGAGGAGAAAAGCTGGGAAAGTAAAGTACTGTATTGTAATTGTACGGTGCTGTAATTGGGGCTGGGAGAAATGATAAAAAAAATAATAATCATGCATTGATTGATCACATTTTGGCTTTCAGTATTACTTTCTGGAACATAAACAAGACAGACTTCAATTGTCTACATTTAACAAGCTGTTATCAAATGTCTTTCAGCAAAGTGTGAACTGGGGTGACACAGTGGCTGAGTGGCTAGCACAGCCAACGTGCCGCCATAGCAACATGGTTCCAGGTTAAATTCGTCCAGGCCTTTGTGTGCAGAGTTTGCATGTTCTCACTGTGCCTGGGTGGGTTTCCCAAGGGCACTGCGTTTTCCCCCATCAACCCAAAACATGCACCATAGGTAAAATCCTCTCGTTACTCTAGTCCTGACCAAAGTTCAAGATCTAGCTCAGGATCTGGAGATGGGTCCCACTGCTCCTGACAGCTTGACCCAGTGGCACTGGCTGAAGGATGGGTCAAATCCAGTGAAAGAATTAAAGAGACCCAAGATGATCACTGACGATTAGAAATGACTGAATTTTAATCTTGATTGTATTAACTGCACAGCCCTATGTGAAAATAATAGTTGTCTGATTTCTTACTCGTCTTTCTTGGGATTTGGGATTGTATTACTTTTATGAATTCCATTATCACTGGTATTTTCCATGCAACAGAATGCACAAGAACCTTCCCATTTTAAGCATTTAAAATTAGGGTCAAATGTAAAAACAATCGGTGCTAGCATCAAAGCTGAAATGTGTCTTGGTGAAGGCAATACATCATAATAAACAATCTTTAAATCAAGGTTATTGTAAGCAATGGACACAGCAATGTTTACACTCATTTTTCATACACACAGTATAAGTTCATTAACATAGTAGATAAATATTTCACAATATTTTGCAATTTGCTGTTTATTCTTACATTTAATTACTTTCTGTCTAGGATTAGGGCTACATTACTAAAACATAATTGTTTTCTATTTTAAAAGGCCCTATATTAAAAATGGACTCAAGCCATGTTAGCATGTTGTTACCTCATCAAAAACATACCTGGAGTTGTGTTTTGTTTCATTCACACAACCTTTATTATTTGTGTTTTGTTTCATTCACACAACCCTTTATTATTAGTCTGTCTACATCTCCAAAGCTCAAAATGCTCTGTTCCAACTTGTGATGACATGCAGCGGTAGTTTTCAAGTTAACAGCTAACTTTTACCTTTCGTTCAGTAGAGATCAGCAGTTCCAGAGCTGAAATTATCCAAATGATTCTAATGAAGGTGTATGGAGTTTAAAAATACATTGTATTACCACGTGACATCACAAGGTGGAACAGTGTTTTCTGTTTGAGAGAAGAACTCAGCCTAAATATGCAGGATTTGTGCGTTAAACGTGTGAATGGAACAAAACGCAACTCCAGGTATGTTTTTGATGAGGAAACATTATAATATAGATCAGAAAACAGTGTAATATGGGCCCTTTAAATTGATAGAAGTGTAATTGTTGCATTTGGTTGAACTTTTCTAAAAACTGATAAAGAACTATTTGGTTTGGTGTGACAGCCCACCATGTTTTCTATACAGTGAATCTGTTAATTTCCCACACACAACATGGCGTGCCCCAGTCAGGCACTGAGGCGTAACATGTTGTTTTTTTATTGAGCCACAGCTGTTGAGTTACAGAGGGACACGCACCTGCCACCACGAGCTGTGCAGATCTGCAAACATGACTTCAATCACATCTCCTGTGTGGACGCTCAGAGGAGGGCCGCACTGAGGACAGGGCACTCCGCTGTAGTCTCTGATCACCACCATCCGGGGTAAACCTGAGGCACAGGGGCAAAGGTACAAGAAACTAAATATATAGATATCTGGAGTATTTTTACGAAGAAATGTTTATAGGAATGGGTAAAAAAAAAAATAATTAAGTTGAACTAAACACTAAATCAACAACTATTTTCACTACTAAACTGTGTATATAGTGTTTTAATAGTATTATCTACTGTTCCCAGTGTTTTTTCGTAATTTTAGTGCAAACAAGGTATATTTGCAGCTTTCTGGTCAAAAACTTGAGTTTGATAAAAATAAGTGTGTCCTGGCTCCAGTGGCTTCTGGTATTTCTGATTATTGACCTTATTCAGCCCCGCCCACTTCTGCCGTAAATGTGACTAAACTGCACTTACTTTGTGGTGGCACTTCTGATTAAGTGGGAATCCCATTCATTTCAATGGAGAATTTGGGAAAAAGTTTTGCAGCTAAAATATGATATAATGTAGTCTAATTTGTGTAAAATGTTCAATGTTCATGTGATCAACAAGTCAACACTGCACCAATTCTCTGGGAGACTTTAAAACGACTTTGTAGTCCATATACAACTTATTTGCTGTCAAGATCAGCAGCCCCATGCAAAGTAATACAAGCCAAATGACAATGGCGATGCCCACGGCAACTTCCCGAATAAAGTGAATAAACACCTGGCTGCAAGAGCAGAGTTTGAAGTGTTAGACCAATTACACTGCTCCTTATACCTCCAGACCCCGCCCCTCTTCCTCTCTTCCTCTCTTCTTTAGTCCTCTAGGTACTGCCCAGTTTATCAGCTCTATTTGAAAATTTGTTGTAGGTGAAGTTTAGGTGTTTAGACCCACTTTAAAAGTATATAGAGTGTATGACAAACCAGTTACTACTTCATCTAAATTATAAGAATTTTATACCATGTTATAACATTGTTCTGTCCTCAAAAACATGCCTGAAGAGATTTTAGATGCATCCACGCATGTCTGAGTAATGTTTTGATCTCTCCCGGGCCCTTTTCATACCCTCCTTACGGTTAGCAGGACAGTCCTATCCAAAGCTCAGCCCACAGGCCTACATCACCTATGCTCCCATATGGCAATTTTCCTTAAATATAACAAAGTGATACAAAACAATACACAACAACTTCACAAACCTGATGCGATGTGAAGTAGTTTCATTAGCAGGATGCACACTGATTGTGTTGTGATAACGCACTGAAATGGGAGTGATTGCGGAGAACAAAGGGAGGGGGGACTCAGAGCATCAAAAGCAAAACTGAAACTAATTCAATCTAAATATGTTAAGTTAGCAGTTAGTAGCCCATAGAAGTCTAACACCCCCTCTTTAATAAATCCTTGTCAAAATGACCGCCTTTACAGCTGCTCAGTCCCTTGTCATTCAAACCAAATGCTCTTTATCCATTGTGTTTACTCTTATCATGTCTTGTCACTGCTCCTGTTATAATCTTCTCAGCCTGACAGACCCTATCCCGCCTGATACACACATCCGAGGCTCACTGCGTTTTTGATCGCGCTCTTTCCTCCCGTCCTAAAAAGCTAGAGCAATTCGCCCGTTCCGCAAATTCATCTCTTTGATTTCTGTACAATATCAGACTAACACAGCCACGAGCAGCGCGCTAAAGCTAAGACGAAACGCTCCTGTCAACATCGGAGACACGGCCACTTACTCTCCCCCGCCTCGCGCATCCCTCGCTCGCCCATCGCCTTTGGATACAGTGGCCCATAGCTCTTACCCCTCTGGAGAGTATTAGCTGCCACCGGCCTCCCATGATTGGAATATCTCACTTTTTAATATGAACAATAAGCACAGCTGTCCGCCTCGTAAAGACGCTTATGTGAATTGATTTATAACAAAGACGGTTCAAAGTAGTTTTTCTCTACAACTGTGCATACTCATGTACAACGCAACGCTTACTCTACTAAAGTGTATGTCATGTATTTTATTTTAAGGTGCACAATCAAACTTTTCAGGTGGCGGGCCTGTCACCTGCTTGTCTCCATGGTGATTATAAAGCTATGCCTAGAATGTTGCACAGTATAGCATTAAATGTATTTATACCTATAGGCCCTTTTCTGGCTAGGTCCGGTTCTCTCAAAAATGCTGATCCACTCATTTTCTATGAGGATTTAGCCGAGTCGTGCTAAAATAAATCAATATTTAAATATCAAGCAGTGGACAGCAAGTTATGGATGGATAATCTCAGACAGCTTGTTAAGACCTTCGGCGATGTAAGTGCTTCACTCGAGGAAACTTGTGTGTTTATAAAAGTAGGCATTTGTGTCTTGAAGCTAATGCTAACTTAATCTAAATCTCAAAATAGAACATAAAAAATGACATCTAATGTATGCAGGATGGTTCAGATTGGAGCACTATTTCAGTTAGCATTAGCTTCAAGACACAAATACCTACTTTTCTAAACACAGAAGTTTCCTCCAGTGAAGTACTTACATCGTCTCAACGTACTGTCTGTGATTACCAATCCGCAACTGTCTACTGCCTGATATTTAAATGCTGATTTATTTTAGTGTGACTCTGCTAACTCCTCATTGCGAATGAATGGTGTGGGAAGAGTAGATCTGCACTTTTGTGAGAAAGGGAACTAGCCAGGCGGCATGAAAACGAGGCCATTGTGAGGCCACCAAGCCAAGTCAGGTCAGATCTGTGAAGAGGTGACTGTAAGAATACATGTTTTTCAATGTATTTTTAGCAATAAAAACACCTGCAATTGAATAAATACAAACCAACCGTGCTTGGACTTGGAATGACAACTATTTTGAACAGTAGATTTGTTAAGGTTTTCAGGTGGTCAAGATGGACTGACCTGGATCCAGAGGGCTGCCAATTTCCTGCAGGCATAAGCAAAAAAAACTGGCATGTTATGACAATCAAAGAAAATTAGAGAGGTGGGTATTTGAAGAGAGAAAGAGACTGGGACATTTAGAGCCCTTGACCAGATCACGATAACCCAAGGAGTGGATAAGGTCAGCAAACAATCTTGAATTCTTTCTAAGAAAAATGTTTTTTATTATAATACTAACAAACTAATTTAATACAGCTCAGTGTAATTATAATGAAACCAGGACGCTCTAAGTTGCATATTATGAATCATAGGAAACAATAAGATGTATTTTATTAGAATTAAAATATAAAAATAACAAAACCCCCTAAATATCTACATAGTGCTGCTTAAGTTGATGTGTACATTCTTAAATTATATTACATTATATCAACAGGGAATATGCAAAATTACAGTCTGAAGGGGGAGTAACTTAGTGCAGAGAGCAAAGGGAGGGCAGACGAGTGTCAAAAACAAAAGTGAAGCTTACAAACACGTTAAGATGTTTTTGGTGACTATAGCATTTTCAAAACAATAAAAGGTAACATGGTGATCTAAATATATTATGTGTTAGCGGAAGTAAAATACCCCTCTTTAATCAAATGAAGTAATCTAATATTTTCTTTGATTATGCTGTAACCATGGAGATAATTCTTTAGCTTTTCCCTTGTAGCTTTGGCTTCACTTGCATATTGAAGTGAGTGAACTATGGTTTGTACTTAAGAACATAAAGAGCTACAGCAGCAGGTGGAGCTGTGATCAGCGTCTGTTGTGAGTGGGCAGAGGACCTACACACATTCACTCTTAGATCAGACTATACAAAGGATTTATTTAAGGTTTGTTATGTTTTCAAGGTGAAATGATTCTTTTACCAACAGTACGTGTTCAATTACTGATATGCTAATTTATGATTTCCATAATAAATAATATACCAGCATTGAGCCATTGATCTAATAACATCTCATTTTTCCCCAAGCTGTAATATCTAATCTTGTGTATCGGGCTTGTAAGCTTGTGCATTAGTGGGCCTCTATTCAAAATAAAAATGTTACTTTTAATATGATTTGCTGAAGGGAAAATGTTTGGTTACTGCTTAACCCCCATTAACTGGTTAGGTGGGGCTACAACTTTTCATTAAACAACGTGGACAACGTACATTTTTGGTGGAGGGTCGGCCACCTGCATCGTGTCTCCATAGAGACCTGCAATGACCTGCAACGCGCGCCGATGTTAATGTTGTAATTTAAACTTTTTCATTTGAAGCATTAAAAAAAAAAAAAATCTTACTTAGTAATTTCACAAATCTAAATCAATTATTTAAAACTCTATAAATTAAGTCTAGAAATTGTACTTCATAATGAATTTGTGTGACCATATGTTCCAGGAGAGCACGGTGTTCAGCTCAAGAGCTCCACGGCGACTTTGCTTTATTCCACCACGCAGAGCTGCACTACGTTTCTTTATAAAAGGTAACATCGTACCACGTTTCTTTGTACCACGTTTCTTCGTATCACGTTTCTCTGTATCACATTTCTCCGTAACGCGTTTATCCATTCCGCGCTCGTAAACAGCGTACTGGTCCCTGTGAGGACTGATGGATTTCCTCGAGTAAATGTAACGTGTGAAATCAGCGCAGCTCCTGAGAACAGCGTTTCTCCTGTCAGGTAAGCCTCCAGCCTGATGCACGTGTGTGTTTGGTCAAAACAGGCCATGTGATTCGTCTGCATTATCAGTGACTGATGCCCTACTTAGGAACAAAATTAGTGGACTTATAATGTCATTTTGTGATTTTGTGTAATTAGAGAATGCATTGAACACTCCATTATTAGTTATAACCTTGGGTGAGTTTGCAGGCGCTCTTACCTTGGCCCGAGTCTTGGCGCAGTCTGCAGTGTCATGGGAGAGACAGACAGGGACAAAAGTGAGAGGAATACACTATGAGACTGTGGTTCACTGACATACAACCCCAGCTGTCAACCTGTGTGGCCCCTATAACACGCACCTGCCCAATGCATAAGGAGCAGAGAGAGAGAGTGGTAGAAGAGAGGAGGGGGGGGGGGAGAAGGGGGGATAGGGGGAGAGAGAGGGCGAGACAAAGGTGAGAGGAGAGAGAATGAGAGCGAGGGGCATAGTGGGGAGCAAGAGAAAAAGAAGAGGATGAGGGAGATAGAGGAAGAGAAAGGGGGAGCGGGAAAGACAGAAATAGGAGAGGGAGTAAAAGAAAGAGAGAAAGAAGGAGAGAGGGGGAAAAGAAAGAGGAAGAGAGGGAAAAATAGGAGAAAAGAACCATAGAGTGAGAGAGGACGTAGAATGGGAGGAGCAACAGAGAGATTGACAGAGTAGAAAAAGGAGAGCTAGAAAGAGAAGAACAAGAGGAGCAACATAGAGAGAGAGGAGAGAGAGGGGGGAGGTTGGGTGGGTCTGCTAAGAGCCTGTCACTGGCTGGACCTGCCACCTGTCTGAGGTCCAAAGAGACACAAGCAACAGAGAGCAGGCAAAAAGCCCCCTCGTGTTTTAAACAGCAACTATGAGACACTTTTGTAGTAACTTTTTAGCTATGTATTCTTTTAATCTGGTCCTTTGAATTAGATTAGAGATTTGGGGGGTACACAGAGTGATTTCAGATTTTAAAAGGTGAAATTTAATTCTTGTAAATGTTAGATCTGTTCTGGAGGATTTTGGACAATGATGGCCTTAAAACGAGAACATATAATTGTAATCAGGGCTTCGAGCTTAATCACAAACAAATCAAAATCGCACTTTGAATGGTCGCACTTCACAAATCGCAAAGGCATACATACTAGCATAATGACATAATTTCCTCCACAAACAACAAAATATACCATCTTATTCTACATAAAGTTTGGTATCTGTACAAACATGTTCTGAAATGTGATTCTTGCATTAGTTTGTCAGCTCATATTTCAGTCTTTTTGTCAATTCTTCTGGACACGTTTAAAATCAATTGCAATGCTTCTCGCCAAAATCAAGTAGACATTTTTTCCCAAATTGTTCAGCCCTAACCGTAATAAATGACTTAGATATACTACAAGTAAACTCAGAGTGTGTGGCAAAGCTTAGGAGTGCAAAAAACTAAAATAAATGTTGGGAACTACCGCTCCAGATGGACAAACTAATCATGGGGCATTTTATGATAATCTAACTTAAAGGTCCTATATTACAGAAAACTGACTCCTATGAGCTTTTAGCCTCGTCAAAAACATACCTGGAGTTGTGTTTTGTTTCATTCACACATGTTTGAATAATCCTGAATTATTAGGCTGTCTGCATCCCGAAAGTTCAAAATGCTCTGTTCCACCTTGTGATGTCATTTAGTGGTAGTTGTAAGGTTAACAGCTATTTTTAGCCTCAATTGAACTGCTTTACTTTTTAAATTCCTTAAATTCCTTGTTTCTTTTATTTTTCAGTATTTTTGTTTTACTTCTTGTACAGTTGAAATAGTCAATAGAAAGTCTCCAATATCAGTTGGTGCACTGAGAAATAAAGCAGTTTCAATGAGGCTAAAACAATAGCTGTAACTTCAATGTTTGGTAAATCTAGGGCTGAAATTATCAAAAAGATTCCAGTGAAGGTGTATGGAGTTTAAAAACAGTGAAGCATTTCCTGTATTACCACTTAATGACATCACAAGGAGGAACAGAGTGTTTTCAGTTTGAGAAAAGAACACAGCCTAAACATGCAGGGTTTGTGTGTTAAACATGTGTGAATGAAGCAAAACACAACTCCAGGTATGTTTTTGATGAGGAAACAACATTATAAAATACATCAAAACTAGTGCAATAAAGGCCCTTAACAGATTTTATGCAGGTTATAATTAAAAACTAAAATAAAGGCCACCAATAGCCATAAGTAACATAGCACTAATTGCTAGTGTTGATGTTGTCAGAGCCATCAGCATTACCTGTTCTCCCACACAGGCCCAGTTGCCCGAGACACTCCTTGTGCGCTCCGACTCCACACTTCAGACACAGATAGCCCTGGTTAAAGATGCCTCTAAAACACACAATCGCACACAGGATTGAGCTGTATAATAAATGTCTTGACATTTTGGATTTCTCGGCCTCGTGTCCCATTGTGCAGATTAAAAAAGAAGCAGAGGAGATGTCCTTCAGCCTGACACATAGTGAAAACACAGCTCCAGGACAGATTAATTCTAATTAAAAATAAAGTATCCTGCGGGTTGAATGGAAATGTCATACTAATTTCTATTTCTAAAGATACATATATTGTCTTATTTGTCTATTTGCATTGTCTACACTGTTTGGACCATGGGGCATACATTGTCAATATGGGCCATCAAAAGGTTCATTTCATGTGTGTTTGCTCTAACTACTTCCTATATGGTACTTTCTGGTCTTTCTGCCCTCTTGGTCAAAAGGGTTTTAATCTCCATGGGATTCTCCTGTTTATATATTCTATTCAAATAAATAAATGAATAAAGTTGACATACACAGTGTATGGAGCTCAACAGTGATCGCCTGCTCTGGTTCCGGAAATCAATTTTCCATTCATTTTTTCCCATAGACTTTTCAAAAATGTAAAATATTAAGAGTTCAAAGGCATCGCGGAGGCTAACAAGCTAAGTGGTAACTAATATCATAACACGGTTGTTTTAAGTACAAAAAGCACATTTAAAGCAAAAGATTCAGCATAGCTGATTAGCTCTGAGCAAACTTGCAAACTTTTAATATAAATTTTTTTTCAGCCTATGGGAAAAATTAATGAAAAATGTATTTCCGGAACCGGTGGGTGGGCAGTCACTGTTGAACTCCATTATAAGTTTGGAATTGGCCAAATGGAAGAAATTATTAGATTTTTCTGATAATTTACTAGTATCATTTGAAACTGTATTATTATATGATTTAAATAACCACTGCAACTTTCATCACATGTGTAAGGAAGTTACACATGTGTAAGGAAGTTACACATGTGTAAGGAAGTTACACATGTGTAAGGAAGTTACACATGTGTAAGGAATTTACAAATGTGTTTTGGTAGAATGAACAATAAAGGAAGTTACACATGTGTAAGGAAGTTACACATGTGTAAGGAAGTTACACATGTGTAAGGAAGTTACACATGTGTAAGGAAGTTACACATGTGTAAGGAAGTTACACATGTATAAGGAAGTTACACATGTGGAGGATTTTGATAAACATGTTTTGGTAGAATGAACAATATTTATGCTTTGAATTTCTCTAAAAACAAAAAATACAGTTTTAAAACAGATAAATTCAATAACAAGGGTTATATTCACATGAATGTTTGGGAAAATATGGAAAAAGTTACAAAGGTATAGGTACTCAAAAGTTATGACAAAGGAAAAGTTTGTTCAGGTCAGTTTCAGTTGGTTTAGTGCATTACACATGTGGGTCACCATTATTTTTCTTCATTTTGAGTTTCTTTTGGAGCTGTTGTATTACCTGAGCAGCAGGTGACAGAAGCTGCAGGACATGATCCTCTCAAATGTGTGCATTTTAAAGTGGTGGTTGTTGTGGTTGGCTTTTTCTGGTCGGATATTTGATCTGAAAGACACAGAGGAGGAATTGAGAAATGTTTAACTGCATTATATCAGCAATACATCTTTGTAAAGTTTAATACTTTACAAAGATGTGAGACTGAGTTCTGCAAAAATCAGTGAGCAAAGCACTAAACTGTTAATCTGAGGTGAAAGAAATGTGATTGTTTGTAAATGAGCGGTGACCAATGAGCTCCTTTGATTTACATGTGTCACTGAAAAAACAAATCTGATTGCACGATCATGTTTGGTTCTGGCTCGAGATGCAATGGAGGATGTTGGGACCAGACTGATATCCTTTTGTATAAAAAATACAGAGAGATATCATTCTGGATTTACCAGGCAATCAGTCTGCTAGCCTTGTTTTTACAATTAGCGCTCTGGCTCTTTTTAGTGCATTTTAAAAACATGATTCATTCCTATTGTTACCACAAGAGGGCACCAAGCCTTTTAAGGAGAGTAAAAGCCATTTGTTCATAATACTTTTGCCATACATTGTTCTGGGGTATAAATGGTAATGTTTTTTAAGCTTACACTCTAAGTACCCCCTAACTTGGGTACTAGGCACAAAAAAACAAAAAAAACAAAAAAAAACTGTAGTAGGACATTAGCAATTCAAACCATTAATATTTTAATGATATAGACGTCCAAAATCCTCCTACACAGTCTGAAAGGTGTAAAATCCTTACGCTGTAAAGTTATATTTTTATAACTTTACAGCAGACACAAACACAATATGTCTTCTCTCAACCCGTACCCCTGGTTGGGAAACAGTTCTGTGCAACAGAATATGACAGCAAAACTATTGATGAATTCTGGATAAAGAAATCCAAAGAGGCATGTTTTAAAACACCTTACATGTCTTTTCATAGAATACCAGCAGAGGCCACTTAAACTGAGTGCACCGTACATGAGGACACTTTCTGGATTCTTTTTACAGGTACAATTTCTACTTTTTCAATTTGTCCTTTCCGACATTATTACCAAAAGCTGAGAGTCCACTGCTGTACTGCAACCTCTGCACAGAAGAGGAGACGCTTATAGAAACTGAGAACATGTCTATTTTTGACGCAAGCTAAAGCTTTTAAAGGTCAACAATAAGTGAATGTCCAATCTGTCCATGAACTCATACTGGACAACTTTATACATCACAGTTCTAAAAGTTACTATTACCATAAGCATGTTGTTACAATACTAAAAACTTCAAAGTCAACTTCAATACTAAAGAATAGACTCTGATACCGATACCATGATTATAGTTAAAAAAACACTCTTTATTTAAACAGCAGAATGTGATTTACAACATTAAACCATACTTATTTTATATTCCCATGTGGCCTTATACCTGTGTGATCCCTCTGTCGTCCAGGTAGGTTCCATTGTGGTCCATTGGCTTATACAGGTCTATGTGTCTTATACTTGTTCTAATACGGCTCAAGATCATTCTAAAGTTATTCAGGGAAGGTTAATTTCTGTCCAGTAAATGTGACTTTTTAGTATAGATACCTGCACAAATGAGTATCTAGTTTCAATACTACTTTAAGTATCAATTAGTATTTATCTGATTTTTGATACTTTTACAACCCTATAAGCAACAACTTAGTAACTTTCAGTATTTCACTACTCTGAGATATTATTGTTTGCCAGTAATGTTCCAAAGTATGGCATTAAATGTTATCTATCTCCATGGAGACAAGCAGGTGACATAACAAGTTACAGGTCAGATCTGTGGAGAGGCGACTATGCACATACACACACACACACACACACACACACACACACACACAACAAAATGTTTCAAGGTTATTCTTTAGCAATAACCATACGTGTAATTAATTAAATGCATCATAGCAAAGTGTAATGCCATACTGTGGAACATTTCAGACAAGGCGATAATAGAGACAAGCAGGTGTCAGACCCTCTAATGAAAAGTTACATAGTGCATCTTTAACCCCTTGAGGCATTGTAGAATTTTTTAATAGTTTGAGTACTAAGATGTATCACTATCTATCTATAAATAAATTCATGAGTTTGAGTCATAGAAAAAATACACAATAGAATAACTTCATAGTAAATTATATTTGCAGAGGTGGGTAGTACTAAAGAAATTGTACTGCATACTTTTACCTCTACTTGAGTAATATTTTTATTGAAGTAACAGTACTCTTACTTGAGTAAAGGTTTTGGTTCCTCTTCCCACTCTCAGTAAATCCACAAGTGACAAAAGCTTTATGTTGACAATATGAAATTATTTGAACATATGTGTTTCTTGCACTGCTCCTTCAGATATAATTTAGTTTTTATCATTTTTGTGTCAGTCCTTTGAAAATGCATTGTGTAATGATTTGTCCTTCAAATTACATTTACTTCAAATGATAGATTAGGTGTTCACATCTTATTCTATAAGTTACTCTAACTTGAGTAGTAGTTTTCCAAATACTTTGTACTTCTACTTGAGTCATATTATTTTGAAACTACTTTCTAAAGTATATTTTCAGTAACGTTTGTTGACATGAATAGAGATGCTCTATTCCAATTGTCAGGTTTGAATTTGTGCTAGCTTTTTTGCTATTTGTGCTATCTCGGAATTATGTAACAGTTTAAAATCAAAACTATTATTTTATTACAGAAACAAATGATGGATGAAGGATGTGGAGTACATGCAGACTTTGGCCTCTGCTTTGAAACCGTTACATCCACTATTTCACTCTGCCCTTCGTTTTATTACAGGTGATGGACTTGAAACCCATCATTGTATCCTCTATGAAAAAGTGGGTTGGCCATCACTGTCTATTAGAAGAACAGCACTGTATGAAATTTATCTACAAGGGACTACTTCAAAAACTGCCAGAATACCTCACCTGCTTGTTAATCATTGAGAATGGAACATACCTCAAACCATCACATGACTGCAGAAGCACCATAAGACGAGCAGCAGGAAAGACGGCTTTTTGCTCTTTTGCTTCACAAAAATAGAATACACTTCAAGGAAAAGCAAAACTGGATACTTTGGTGACACAATCGCGATCTGGTAACAAACTTTTATACTCACACCTCCGCCTCTTTTTAATCTTTTACTTATTTGTTTTGTTTGTTTTTCTGTTTGTATTGTATTTTAAACAGGGCGCCCACGAAAAAGAGAGCCCAAGTCATTGGGTTCCCCTGTATAAATAAAGATAAAAAAGAACTGGTGTTATCAATTAGCTAATAACAATGTCTCATGTTCTTTGCACAATTTGTTCCAATAATGTTTTCTATTTAACATCCCAAGCACATCGCCACAGACTGAATCATAACAAAGTATTCTGTAAGCACTGTATATTTGCACATTGTTTCAGTCAATCTTGATGTAATGTCAAAGTAACATTGTATTTCCCCACATCAACATAACAAAGCACACACTCTGGAAGTTTCCCAGGCAAAGCCTCCTACTGTTTGAAAATAATACAAACGATAAGACTTCCTAAAAACAGAGATATGAAAAACAACATATTTATTTGTACTTTGCCAACTCTCAAGAAGCTTTGGTGTTTTTGAATGCTGTGAGCCAGATTGTATTGCAAAAATGTCAGTGGTTTGTTGATTACTGTAAAACTCGATCAAACCTTTTAGAGCAATGAGGCAACATCTCTCTCCGCAGCAACTATTGAGTTTTTGAATGTTCTGTACTGTCATCTTTTAATTACACTCCCGAGTATTTAGTCTCAGAGTGGTAAACTCTCATTTAATTTGACCTAATAAAATATATTACAAGGCCTGTCACGCTAACACATTTTGAAGTCCGATATATCGCTGAAGTAGATATAGACGATAAACGATAATACTGAAACCAAACCATAAAGCAGAATTATCCCCAAAAAAGTATTCCAAATGTACAATATATGTTGAGCTGTAATAAATAAAAAGCTGAATGCAATACTTAAGTAATTCATTTATAATTTAAATTCATAATTCTACCTTCTTCAGCTCAAATCTTACAATATCGCAGAAAAAAATAAAAAATAAAAAATTTCTCACTAGTTCAAGGAAAAGGAACAGACGATAAATATTGACCCCAAAAAATTATTGTCCATATCCATCCATCATATACTGAACGATAAGTCGATATAGTAACAGGCCTATATATTACTAATTAACGGTGAGATAAAAAGATTTATTTGTCAACAGCTTAGAACTTTTACAAAAACTGCATTTACTGCATCTTGCCAATGTTATTTATACACTATTTTACTTTTGTTCATGACTATTCAAATACAGGTGTTTTGTTTCTCAAAAATACATTAAAAGACATGCATTGTTAGCATGGTCACCTATCCACGGATCTGACCTGTAACTTGGCCTGGTGGCATCGCCTGCTTTTCTAGATGTTGCAATAACATCTCCATGGAGACCGGACCCTTCACCAAAAAGTTACATAGTTCACTGTAACTGATTTTGAACCATGAATGAAAAACATGGTTCAGTTTTAATTGTTAGCCCCGCCCACTTAGTCCCTTCTGTCACTCTAATGTTGTACCATGACAGAAAAATAACTGTTACACGTAGCTGCTTGCACATGGTTCTCATCCTCATTGTGTCTAATGTGGAGAGACCGGTTGTTATGGTTATACTTGTGTTCAATTAAATACTATTACTCTGAGGAAAAACTGCTTTTAATCGTAGTGACACTGCCAAATGAAGTAACTGTCTATATGCTCTCCATGGATCGACCAATAGGCATCAAAAGAAAAATACTTTTTTTAAAATTAAAATATAAGTAGTAGACATTTACTAGTTGTTGTACTAGTACCCAGCCGTAATTGTGACCCATTCTACGTCCAAAAGATGTCCTTATATCATACAGTACTCACATGGCCATCTCAAACTGGTCCAGCCACTTCTTCTTGAGTTCTCTTGTTTTGAAGAAAAGCTCGTAGCCTGTGTGCCCCTGTCGATGGGTGACGTAGAACCCGTAGCACCACTGAGGAAATCAATAAGAAGACGAAAAAAAAAAAATAAAGAGTTAATGAATTCTACTGTGTATGGCAGGGCTGCAACGATTAATCTGAATAATCGTGACTAGTCGACTCTTAAGACAAAAGCGCCGTCCTGCATTTTTGGGTCCTCCCTGTTTAAAATGTGACAGTAATTGTGTTTTGAAAATCATTAATCATTATCTGAACTATACAGACTCTAACACGCTTTATAACAAAGACAGTGGCCTTACTAAATCAAAGTGGCTGACAGAATACATAAATAATTTCTAATTTTCATTAATAATACACTTTCTTCTTCTCTACGTAGAAATATTGAGACACCAAATTTCAACCTTTATTCAGTTAGAAATATGTATTCAAAATATCTCAATGTGCAATAGAAATAATAGTTTGCCAAGTTGACTAATCAAATAAATAAACGCTGACTACTACAATATGAGTTAGTTGCAGCCCTAGTATATGGATGGCAGAGAAAAGTTAGAAAACTTGTGGAACAATGAGCAACTTTCGATTGAAAATAAATGCCACCATTGGGCTCAAAAACTCACAATTATGTCAATCACAGTTGCATTGCTTTTTCCCAGGCAAATAGTTTTCTCTGTTCAGAATCATGAAAGGGTCCACTGTCAACTAAACCTTTTCTGCCAATTTGACTGCACAACATTTCCAAAACAAAGCAGATAAAGACAAATGCATTATGGTGGTGAGCCGGGGCCAGATGAATAGTCAGGACATTATTCAAAGGCGAAATAACTTACAATAGTTTGCTTTTGTGCATGTGGATAATTTGTATAGGAGCATAACATCCCACTCTTTGAATAGTACAGAAGACAAATTGGCCATAAAATTTTACTCTGACTGTAACTGACTACCAAAATTTCAACTTTTAGAGTTTTGGGAGTAAGTTTTACTCTGCAATTGCAAAAATAGGAAATTCACTTGATCTCTTAAAGGATTTGTAGTTTACATAAAACTGTAGATTTTTTTTTCCAGACCAAGGTTTAGTTTGTTTTCATAGCTGACAGTTTCGACTGCTCACTAGCGCTGTTCCTTAGAGTGGTCACGTGATGTTGCTGTGATGTGTCGGGTCTGCTGATTTAAACAGGTTTTGGCGCTGTCTTCCTACCAGCGGAGGCGGGACGACAGCGCCATCTGCAGTCCGACTTCTTCAGGACAGTATCCCAGGTGTGTGAGAGTAAAAAAAGGCCCCAGGACTATAAACCGGGGCAAGGGGGCTTTCGTCCTGCCTCCACCGGTAGGAAGACAGCGCCAAAACCTGTTTACATCAGATGACCGGACATGTCACAGCAACATCACGTGACCACTATGAGGAAGACCGCTAGTGAACAGTTTGTTATTAAAAATTCAAGATTTAAGGTTCAAGATTCAAGGTTTTATTACCATTGTCACAGAAAACAACAGAATTACGTTTAGAGCATCAAACACTGAATAGTTTGATGTAAAGTGCAATACCACAGGTGCAAGACCCCAGCCAATAACCCCCTAAATAACCCCTGTGTAAACATTAGCACAATAATGACATCAGTGCTGCACATATATTTAATATACAGTAACAGTTTTAGGAGCAGCATAAAGAGATAAACAGTGACATATGTGGAGTTTAAATTATACAACAATGCAAATCCAGTTCATTGTTATGTTATTGTGTTCAAAATGGTAAATTCATAAATATTGAACCTGATCTTTCTATTAATGACTACAACAAAAATCTGCATTTAAACACGTTGTGACCCTCATCTGTATTCGGTTTTTAACTTTGGTCCAATTCCAGAGTGGCCTAGAAAAAAATATATAGTTCTTAAAAGTTTGTCCACTTGATTTAACCTTTTTGTTTCACATATGCAACACATCTTAATGTATGTATAGGCATAAGTTGTAACTAATTTCTACCGGAGTATTATCATTTTACTTACTGGTTACTTAACTTCATCGTTTTCTCCATTATTCCATCTCTGCTCTTCAGTTATCACTATAATGGATATACAGTGGATAAACTGTATTAGGTTGAACCCAGGCTCTGCCTCTTCATGTCTCTGAGGCTGCTAGAGGAACACCTTGCCTATGGCGCTGTATTATGGATCATTTTTCAATCAATTCTGAAATCTCTTGACTTTTTGCCCCACGCTAATCTGCCCCTGCTCGCCGCGTCGTCTGCGATAACTGGGAAATGCGGGCAGGGCCAGGTTGTCTCTGATTGGCCGAGCTGTGGGAAAGTGTTTTAAAGCTACGCTGTGTGCTAAATCATTGATGGGAGTGTGGGTGCTCCGGCTGAAGTTTCATTTAGTACAAAATGATCTATAGCTTGAGGCAGCCTTGGAGGAGCGTGTGCATTTATCAGCTGTTATTAGCATGTCTTTCCTGCGTCGTGTGAGTGTAGTTAAAGGGAGATGTATTATTGGAGGGGTACTGTATCTACTCAGCCGGTCACACATGCACAGCCAAAGCAATACATCATGGGGGGTTTCTAATGGTAAATAAGTAAAGGAATAAAACATTATGATAAGCAGCAGCAGCAGCAGGTGGTGGCACAATAAAAAAGAGTTTAGTAGGGATGAGATCGCAATACTGACTCAGTGTAAACCTGGATATTGATATTCTTATGCAAATAGTATAGATACCCAAATTAATTAACATATGTCAATTTTAAGTAGAGATGCACCAATCCAGCATGTTTAGTTCCAATACCGATTTCGACACTGTTGCTGCCAATATCAACCGATACCAGTGTAGAGACTGAAAACAGCATTTATTTCCTTTAAACAGAAATAAAAATAAACAAACCTGAGTCAGATGTGTTAAGTAGCTGTTATTTATCCCTCAAGTAACCACAGCTTTGTGTAAATAAAAGTTCAAACATTCTGAGACTTTCTGGCTGACTACAACCAGTAAATAGTCTTATTACATCGATTTATACGTCCAACAGGATATTAGCTGAACCGATATTGGAAAGCCGATATCTGATCCAGCTAGTTTTTCAGTATCGGTGCCGATATCCAATACCAGTATATGTATGGTATAAACAAATACCCCAAAAGTACTTGGTATTGGTATCGATTTAGAAAAAAAAAAAGGTATCATCCCATTATTAGCCCAGACATGGATTCAGATTTACTTTGGACATAAATCACTTAAAAGTTACCAACTAACGTGCATTCTCTTGATATTCTACACTGTACTTTAAAATCAGTATCTTAGTGACTCCAGAAGTTGATTTAATAATTTAATCTAAAAGTTCCAAAACATTCAAGATGTCTTCCTTGGCTGTTAGGGATTTGTTCAATCCTGATTTCTGCTATACCTTGTACAAATGTATTACAACCCAGGAGTAGTTACATGACAGTGTTTACATATATGCTTTTCCAATACTTCTTTTCAATACATGAGATCTCTTGTGAGGCTTCAGCTTGTTATTGCTTTATCTTGAAACAGACAAATAAAGTTCTATACAAATTCTATTCTAACTATATTCTCCGACCTTGTTATTTATGTATTAGGGAACTTGAACTCGATTTTATTGCTAACAGTGCAGCACAACAAGTAAATAAACGGTAGCAGAAAAACATATGACAAAGTACCAAAATAAACAGTTCGATGCAGGCACACTCTTAAAATTGTTACCTTTTTTCCCTCTTTGTCAAACGTGGGGTTGTTTGTGACCTTGCAGCAGTGCAGATCCAGGACGTCCTTCATCTCATAGTTGTACCCTCGTCTTTTGCAAATTATTACGGCGATGTCGAATAAGAAAATATGCCTAAAAACACAATAGATTAAATAATAGCCGTAATATATGCATACATTCAAATATGACAGTGTTAAATGTACCATAACTATTATCATATGTCTTCTTTGTTTTGATACAATGATTAATGAGTGGTATTTGCATAATTCAATTTTTCTTACTCAAAATTACAAAACATGTTTAATATCCCATAGAAACCATAGAAACATATGTATTTCCTCGTCTTGTCCCTACATTTGATGGATGAGAGCAATGATAAATAATAGCAAATAAGAGATACAATTCGTATGGCGAGGTGTAATTCATTTTGCAGCATTAAGATTGGACTCGGGTACGATTTGTAACACGTACAGTTTTTCCTGGTTTGGTTTGATTGTGAGGAATTTGATTTGGCTCCTTATGACTCCCATATGGAAAGCGTTCCCGAAAATGATCATATTAAAATGCATTGGAATGTATAATGTTTCATATGTGGTGATGCCAGAGTCTCAGGAGGAAGCAGGAGAGCTGGTGTTAAGTGCCAAATGAAGGTTACCCAATACTCTAATAAATGTTATGATGGTATACATTGTGTAAGGTGTGGTTAGGTTTGATAATATTACAAGGCAAGTTTCCATTGGGGAAGAACAGCGTGGACTTTGACGGATGGCGCTTTTCCAAACTGGTGAAGCTGTTTGATAAAAGAAGACCCTACATTACGCTGTTTTCTGATATTATAATGTTGTTTCCTCATCAAAAACATACCTAGAATTGTGTTTTGTTTCATTCCCACACGTTTAACACACAAACCCTGCATATTTAGCCTGGTTCTTCTCTCGATTCATTCCCACACGTTTAACACACAAACCCTGCATATTTAGCCTGAGTTCTTCTCTCGAACAGAAAACATCCTGTTCCACCTTGTGATGTCATGTGGGAATACAGGGAGTGCTCCATAGTGTTTTTAAACTCCATACACCTAGAATCATTCGGGTCATTTCAGCGCTGGAATTGCAAATCTCTACTTAACAAAAAAACTTAAAAACTACAACTACGTGACATCACAAGGTGGAAAAGAGCATTTTAAGCTTTGGGGATGTGGACAGACTAATAAACCAGGATTACTCAAACATGTGTGAGTGAAACAAAGCATAACTCCAGGTATGTTTTTGATGAGGTCACATTATAAAATTATAACATGGCTTAAAGCTCACAAAAATCAAATCTGTGTAATATAGGACCTTTAAAGGTGACAGGTTGAGGACTTTTGGCCATTCAAAAGACACTATATTTTGTTTTGAACTGTTAATTGCTATTATTCATCACTCAGTTTGCCTCCATAGAGCTAGATTAGTTTAATGACACACTGGGGAAGGCACTCCAGGCAAAGCAATAACAACATTGACGAGGAGACACGCAGGTGGTGGTTCCTCCATGAGACAAGTTACATAGTGCCCCTTTACAACCATTTAAATATGTATTTTAACTTGAAATGTTTTGATAGGACAGAGTACATAATAATAACTATGTAAATATGTTACCAGTGTAAACAGTAAATATTATGGTGGCAAGATAGATAATAAGATAAAACATATAAAGCAATGTTCTTTGTAAACAGCAAAATATCCTGTCTCCATGGGTCTTATGCATGCATTTTTCTATTAGTGTATTATTTCTCTCAAATGTTAATGCTCCTGGACAAGTTTTGAAAGTGCACTGTGAAAAGTATCTTGGTTAAAAAAATGAAGATTGCTAATTTAATGCTAATCCCAAATCTTGTTAAAATTTGCAATTAGATATTTTTTCCTGAATTGTTCAACCAACTGAATATAACATAACAGTAATTATTGTGAATTATGCAATATTTTTATCATATTGCCCAGGCAGCTCAAGAAGAAAGAATCCCAATTAGTGAAGCACAACTGTGATCATTTCTGCGCTTGGTTTTAAATACAAAACTTACTACCAGAGTGGACCTAGAAGCAGCAGCTGGTTTATAATTGGGCAATATAGAGTCAAATTCCATACTTTATTTCAAGAAAGTCATATTTGTAGAAGAAACGTAGTTAACTGAACAAACTTAACTTTTACTTTAACACATGAACAAACTTGTGAGCACAAAAGTTACAATTATAGCATATACTGCTCAGAAATAACAGTCTATGGTTGAAAATATACTCTTCCGCTCTATGTTAACTTATGAACCAAAAGCCGTCAGGTATATTTTAATTGTTTCCATAGGGAAACTAGTCATCTGCATCTGACCCATTTCTCAATGCTAGTGAGGCAACCCATTAGAAGCAGCAAGGACCCATCTCCAGATTTTAGGTTGATGGGGAAGAACTGCAAAATTACCCACAAGCAAGCAGAGATATCACTTGAAAGATTACAACAAAAGTTAATTTAATTTTAAAATGTTTGTTTTTACTTTTTGACACTACACCAAACCAATATTCAGATTGCATATCTTCTAAACTACATTCACGATATTATTGATCATTTGATATATTTCCCACCTT
Organism: Periophthalmodon schlosseri; assembly: GCA_000787095.1. Lineage (NCBI taxonomy): Eukaryota > Metazoa > Chordata > Actinopteri > Gobiiformes > Gobiidae > Periophthalmodon > Periophthalmodon schlosseri. The sequence goes on along the minus strand of KN470725.1, from coordinate 69,261 downwards.
TTGTTTTATATATTGTATTTTATATATATGTAAAGAGGACTTGGCGATGTGGCAATAAAAATATAATTGTGATGTTATCCCTATGGCCATAAGCTATAGGTAAAACTGCCATATTGTGATTCCCTGCTTTTTTGTTTAATGCAGCTCTGTGGTCAAAAACAGACAGTCCACCACCCCCTCCTTCTATTGGGCAGCCCTGTCATGCTCTGAGTGAGTGACAGGTGGATATAACCAATCACAGTGGAGTTTGGTCTTTTCTGTATCAAACCCACTAAGAAAGCATGAATCGTGATAAAACTGATATTGTGATCTGGATCTAAGAAAATCATGATGAGAATTTTTGGCATATTGCCCACCCCTAATTGTAAACCCACCTGTCCTGTCTCTTCTTGTCTACATTTGAGACCAGCCGTACCTCTCCGTCTCCTTTGGGCCGACCGAATGTGATAAGAGGCTGGTTCTGAAAAAAGAAACAAAAAGTACAGTTTTTTTTACCTCCTACGAAAACACTGACTCATATGAGCAACGCAGTCATTTAGAAACGCATTTGAATACACAGGTTTGTTTACTTAGTTTTCCGGGTCACAGAGTTATATTTACAATTGTAGTTTTGTCTCCACAGCATCAAGCCTGTAAAAGTTAGTGTATAGACTGTACATGTATTACGAAGAATTTTGAACTTCTGTACATGTGTTCTCGAAACACCAATTCAATAAATACTAAACATATACATAGTTTATTTGACTTGTTTAAATATATTTCTAAGTGTTTTCGATAGTAATCTGATTTATTTATTTTGTTATTTCACTCAATATTTTTGTCAGGGGAAAAAAAAGTAAGTATTAAGTTTATGTAGCCATTTGTCCCCTTAGAATTATCAGGTTCAATCTGATGTTTTTGTCGAAACTGAGTTATATTTAGGGTTGTCAAAAGTATAGAAAATCAAACACTAATTGATGCTAAACCTAGTGTCAAAAACTCATTTAAGCAAGTACTGATACTGAAAAAAATCACTTTTATCAGAACTAGTGTAAGACCACATGGTATAATAAACAAATACTATTATTTTGTATTGAAAATTACAATACTGATCTCAAGAAGAGCTTTTAAAATTGTCATTTGGGTATCAAAATTGGCATCGAGTATCAAGTCTATTCTTAAGTATCGAAATTGAGTTTGAAATTTTAGTATTGTAACAACACTAGTCATTCTTGTTCTTCAACGCTTTGTGAATCTTGTAGGGTTTGGTAAATTTTGGGGTTTATAAGCAAAAACTTAAAACCTCAATATCTCAGAACTACCCAGAATGCAGATAGAACCTTATAATTCTAAGGGGACACATTGTTGCCAGGGTGGGACACTTTTCTCCTTATTTCTGTCATTAAATAGACTCTGTAAACCCATAATTGTGTAATATTTTCAATCGATACTTTGCAGTCACTTCACGCTGGGGGGGTTCTGCATGTATGTATATGGAGGAATGTTCAGCAGTTACCATGGTGACACAATGCACACATTCGCAAAGTCTGCCTTGTACGTTTTTAGCTTGTTTGAAACCCCCTTCCCACACACACACACACACACACACACACACACACTTTTGTGGGTTTGGAAAATATTACAATGTGACAAGGTTTATTATATTACATTACACATAATTATAAATAGAATTCAGATAAGGTCATTACCAAGTTCTCGATACATCTCTGGTACTGTTCGATCTCCCTTAAAGTCTCATTGTCTCTCTTCACCTCGTTCACATACTGAGCCAGGTCCTACACCAAAATACACACAAAAGTATGTTTACTGTACACTATTCAAAAGTTGTTGGAATCCAGGTTTCAACTTATACCGAAGACTTTGAACTAACTTTTTGACACCTCCATAGAATGCAGTGAGTGAATAATATTGCGTATACTTTCACAATTGTCAAAATGTGAGATACTGTCTATATTATTGTCCTTGGATATGAGCTGAAATGAGGAATGTGTAAAGATTGAATAATAGTAATATCCCAATGTCTTCCTTGCATTGTTTCAGACCAATCAAGAAATCTCTAGATATGTAATTTTATTCGCAAATAGTCTATTGTACGATATACTGTATTTTCATGAGCTAAAAGAGAAAAGAGTTAGACACCGGCCCTTTAAAGGTGCACTATGTAACTTTTCTGAGGGTGGGTCCGTCACCGGTTCGTCCCAAGATGCTATTTAAGAGCCTGAAATGTTCACAGTATAGCATAAAACATATCTATCTCTATGCCGTCAACCACCGGGCCAAGTTACACGTCAGATCTGTGAAGAGGAGAACCCCGTTTATTTATTGTCATACCATGGAACATTCTAGGCAACATTCCGTGGACAATAGCAGGTTAAAAATAAATTAAAATCCACTGCTTAGAAGCTTAAAGAGGCAGGCTCTATCAGTACAGTACTAAACACTTAATCAACTTCAATACTTTGAAGTGCTTGGTGACATTACACAAGACTGCCCTGATTACATCCAGGTGTTTCTGATTACAAACCCCTGGCTGCAGGGGCGGAGTTTGTAGTGTGAATCCTCTTAGACGGTGTTTCTGATTACAAACCCCTGGCTGCAGGGGCGGAGTTTGTAGTGTGAATACCTCTTAGACCAATCACACTGTTCCTCATACGCCCAGACCCCGCCCCTCCTCCCCCCTCACTCTCTTCTTGAGTCCTCCAGGTACTGCCCAGTTTATCAGCTCTATCTGAAATACGGTCGTGGGCAGAGTTTAGGTGTTTAGTCCCACTTTAATACTAGTAAATACCCCAAAAAACATGATGTCTTCTTTATAATTTAGCAAAAGCCATGAATCAAATGAAAAAATCAGGATCAAATCACTAACTGAAATGAATGAGTCTAGCTGTTTCTTTCTTCCTGTGATGGAGAGGTTTTGTGTCACAAAGCTGAGTGGCGTTTCTCGGCATTTGGAAGTGTTCACTGAATCAGACGCTAACAAGCTCAAATCACAAAGATTACAGGCCATTACCACAAACGGACACTTACTTTCATAGCATCCAGAGCCATTTTCAAGTTGTTCTTTTCAGATGCGTCATAAGTGTGTTTGACAAGCTCCTGATGGAAAGAAGAGAAGATATTGAATAAATTAAAGACAAAACAATGCAACTACTCTGTATTCTCTCAATTTACTAGCAGTATCAATGTGCTGATAGGTCCATTTTAATCATTTATAGAATTAATGCTTAAATTAATAACAAAAATGGTATAATAAGGTAAAAAAAAAGTGTTGCTTTGAATTAGGGATGCACCGATATAAATTGGTATCGGATATCGCTGCCGATCCTGAAAAATGCGCAGGATCGAAGACTCACTGTACTGGTTGTAGTCGGCTCAGAAAGTCTTTAACTTTTATTTACCTAAAGCCATTCTGTAGTTATTTGAAAGATAAATATCATAACATATTTGATCAGTTTTGTCTTATTTCATATTTATTTTCATATAAGGAAATAAATGTTGTTTTCAGTCTCTACACTGGTATCGGTTGATATCGGGTATCAGCACATGTAGTATCAAAATTGGTATCGGAACTGAAAAAGCTGGATCGGTGCATCCCTGTTTTGAATGATTTTGGAGCAAAGCCACTGAAAGTCAAATCTACAAAGGTCTTTGAATCCCAAAACATTACTAATAAGTGAAAATGACTCAATTCTGTTTTCAGCAGGTTCGTTTATGACAGCACAAAAATAATGATTTCAGTTAATCTTAATCCTAACAATAGGCAGTCAAACTTGTCTATCTCCATGGAGACAAGCAGGTGACACCATCAGGTCAGGTTACAGGTCAGATCTGTGGAGAGGCAATCTCATTCACAGTAAGACTGCATGTTTTTCAAGGTATTATTTTCCACATAAACGCAGATAAATGCCATACTGCGGAACATTCCATAAAGCAACAACATCTTCATGGAAACAAGCACCAGAAAAGTTACATAGTGAATATTTAAAAGGTAAACCACTGAATAAATAGGACCTCAACTTCTAGCTAATTTAATACTTGACTTTTATGATACAACAACAATAATATGATCTAGCTATAGGAGGGCTTTGAAATACAAAACTTGTGGTTATGGGGCAACCTCTCAACCCTTTGAGACAGTGCCGGTCCGACGATCAAAACAACTTTAAACAAAACTAAAAGAACGTATTTGCTTTTGAGAGATGGAAAGTGGATCGCGCGCACGTCTATTGGATTAATCAGGTTTGCAGACGCTATTGTTTGAAGTGTAACGTGCGCACAGGCGCCAATCTGTTGATGAAATCTGTCCAGTCTCCAGAGGTCTGCGTGGTTTTAATTATGAACGGTAGAAGAGAGGTAGAAAGAGGGAGGGAGGGAGAGAGAAGGGGGTTGAGTGAGAGGTTGAGGGAAGGAGAGGACAGCGTGAGAAGGAGGGAGAGGTGGAGGGGTGGAGAAGGAGTAGAGGGGGAAGGAGGTGAGGGGGAGAGAGAGGAGGAGAGGTAGAGTGAGAGTGAGGGAAGGAGAGGAAGATAAAGAGCAAGACAGAGAGAGAAAGGGGGAGCGAGAGGGAGGGAAGGAGAGGAAGATAAAGAGACACAATGGGAGAGAATGGGAGAGATGGAGAAAGAAAGGGAGGGGGAGAGAAACGAGGGGTGGGAGAGAGGGAGAAGAGAGAGGGAGATGGAGAGGGGGAGATATGGAGAGAGAGAGAGATATGGAGAAAGAGAGGGGGGAGAAGGAGTAGAGGGGGAGAAAGAGCAAAGGAGAGAGTGGAGAGAGATAGAGTCAGAGGGAGGGGAGGAGGATAGAGAGCGAAAGAGGGAGACGGGGATGAAGAGGGAGGGATAGAGATAGAGAGGGGGATATGGGGAGAGAGAGGAGGGAAAGGAGGGGGAGAGAGAGAAAGAGAAGAAAAGAAAGAGAGGGAGGGTGTTGCAGGCTGAGAGGGGAAACCACACCCAGAAAGAGGGGAATGAACAGAGACCGAAAAGGGAGGAGAGTGGGAAAGGCATAGAGCGTCTGTGAAGGAGGGAAGGAAGAGAGATAGAAGAGAGAGAGAGGAAAGAAGGAGTGAGAAGGGGAGAAGAGAACAGGACAGACACACAGAGAGGAAGATTGGGAGAAAAAGAGTGACAGAGGGCAGAAAGGCTGAGACAAAAAGAAAAAGAGGGAAAGACGGTATGTGCGG
>KN470725.1:4329-54010 GCA_000787095.1 Periophthalmodon schlosseri | reverse complement strand
TGCAATGGCAGTGTGGGACAGTTTTGAAAGAGGGTCCATAACCTGTAAGTATAAAAAATATATGAGATTCAGATTTGAGCACAATCAACACAAGAAATTACACAGAAATCTGATCTGGAGCACTCAAATTAAATTGTATTTTAAAGGTGCGCAATGTAACTTTTCAGGTGGAGGGTCCATCACCTGCTTGTCTCCATAGGTATGTTATTGTTTTGCCCAAATGTTTCACAGTATGGCATTAAATGTATCAATATCCACACAAACAGGTGACACCACCAGGCCAAGTTACAGGTCAGATCTGTGGAGAGGTGAACCCACTTGTAGTTTTTCAAGGTATTTTTGAGCAATAAAAACATGTTGAATTGAATAAATAGTCAGTTTAAGGTCAGTTTATTTTGCCTATGTTTACATACCAATACACAGTTCCTTAATACTTTAGTAATGCATGAACCACCATGAGCTTGTGGTCTCAAACTGTGCTGCCACGCGAACAGCTTCTCACCTCTTCCTGTCTTAATGCATTCTGTGGCTTTGCCCAAGCTAAATAAGAACGACTTTCATCTGCTCATGCCCTGTATGCAAAACCTATAAGATGAATAAAAGAATGCAAACAGCTAAAGAAGACATCGTCTAAAGGTTAACAGGAAAAAGGTTTTGGTAGTTGGGTTTCAGTGCTGTGAAGTGGCCTGACACCTGTTTTGAGCTGAAGCCAATAATAGTTAAATTGAAAACCACAGTGAGGTCCATGCACAGGAGTGGAGTTACCCTGTTTCACACTCTACCACTCACTGTTGGACTAAAAGTAATACATCTATTACTACTGCCTTACATCACACTGATACTACCACAACTGCAACATTAAGAAAGTATTAAAAATACTAGTATTCATTCAAAGCTTACTTACAATGGACATATTAAAGGACCTATATTATGTTATTTTCTGATCTATTCACACTTAACACACAAACCCTACAAATTTAGCTGAATTCTTCTCTCAAACGGAAAACACTCTGTTCCACCTTGTGATGTCATGTATTATTAAAGCCCTTAAACCTTCATTAGAATCATTTGGATGAATTCAGTCCTAGAATTGCCAATAGCTACTGGACTAAACGTAAAAGGTAGCTGGTAACTTGAAAACTACCACTACATGACATCATAAACTGGAACAGAGCATTTTGAGCTTTGGACATGCTGACAGATTAATAATATAGGTTTACTCAAACATGTGTGAATAAAACAAAACACAACTCCAGGCATGTTTTTGATAGGGTAACGACATTATAACATGTCTTAAAGCTCACAAGAATCCATTTTGTGTAATACAGGATCTTTAAGTATAATGTGTAGTACACTGAAGATGGTGACTCTGTGGCGTCAGCACTTATACGTGCTTGGTAAGATAAGGAACAAAGCAATTGATGTTGTCCCTAAAGTGTTCTTGCCATTATTTGATACTACTTTAAATTGTTCATGGAATCTGGGTTAGACCGGTCTCTTTGGCATGATTCAAGAGGATTAAAACTTTGGCTCAGATTGGTGATGTTTCTGAAGGAGATTGGGCATTTCTGACCAGGCCAAGCAAGTGTGTCTGGAGACTATCCAACTGTGCTGAACCTGTTTATTCTCATAATATTAAACTGAAATGTGCAACACCGCCATCAGCAGCTCATGCGGAAATGGAAATTACAGACTAAGATTATTTAGGTTTAGTTGCAGTGTTCATATTTGCAGGCATGGTCCCCCGGTTGGGATTATGAGCAGCAGATTAAGTGGAAGCGCGTCTTTAGAGCAAAACTTTGAAGGCTGAGGAATGTGTACTCACTGAGCAGACCAGAAAGCGTCCATGCAGTCATGTTTTATTTTTCATTTTCCTCACTAAATAAATAATTAATTTATCAGTTGTGTTCACACTCTAGAATTTGATGTTGTCATAATCTCAGATGAAGGCGGGGGCCTGTATATCTTTATGGGACATTTACTGTCTGTGTGAGAAATATCCAAAGTAATGATCCACAAATGTTGAATCTTATTGTTATTAAGGGATTGGCTTCACAAACTTGCCGTATTAATCTTATGGTTTAAAGTACTTTCAACTGACAACAACTGTGTATTTGGGGTTGAAAAATTACACCACCTTCTGAAGCTATTGTGAAAAAATATTTCCCTTTTACCTTACCTTACCTTTTTTGTTTCATGTGGATAGGCCAAGTAATTGGAGTGGAGGAGCTGCTCAAAGATACGCAACTTTCCAGAACCTGAGAGAAGCATAACTCTTTCATGCCCGTGCCAAATGTAAAGACGGAGGATAAAATCTCACAAGATCGTTTTTCGCAAGTGCGTCTTGTGGCAATTTCTCGTGGCACGAGATCTCATCCCATGCCTAATACCTACTTTTAAGATTTACAGGTACCTGCCATGGATATTTTTTTACTTTTACTTCGCTACATTTTGATAGCAGTTATCAATACTTTATACTCCAATATATTTTCAATGGACTGGACAGAAGAAAGCATTTTTCTTATGATTTAACATTTAACCCTTTAAGAGTATTTAAGTAGATGTGTATTTTTTTACTTTTACTCAAGTAAAAGCATTGTATTGTTACTTTTACTCAAGTAACTAAATTGAGTTGTTCCACCACTGGTTGTGTCAACATTGATTCTTGAATGTGTGGTTACCATTGCGAAGTCTCGAACATCAAAAAGGTCAAATGCTTCAAACAAGTCACATTTCTTTATCCCAAAGACTTCACAGCAGCAGGTCAAGAAGGTGCGGATGTTCTTCAGACACAGGAACTGCAAGGAACAGCACAGCAAGACAAGTCATTTAGGTTACAATGACAATATTCATTTATCTACTGTATAATGGTCTACATACAGTGCATACTTCAGATCAAAGTGAGATAGGGTTGTCAAAAGTATCTAAAGATAGATAGTATCTAGTTTTGATCCTAAAACTAGTGTCAAAACTAGATACACATTTGAGCAGGTATCAATATTAAAAAGTCACATTCACGAGACAGAAATTAACTTTTCCTGAATAGCTTTAGAATGATCTTGAGCTGTATCAGAACAAGTATAAGACACATAAACAACGCCCATGGACCACTATGGAACCTACCTGATCGACTGAGGGATTACACTGACATAACTAAGAATGCACCACTCCACCTTTTTCTGTTCCGATACCGATGTTGATACTTTGGCTTTAACTATCTGTTGATGCCCGATATCAACCGATACCAGTGCAGAGTCTGAAAATAGCATTGATTTCCTTTAAAAACAAACAACGTATGGTACAAAATTATCCAAATGTGGTTTGTAACTGTTATTTATCATTTAAAATAACTACAGAACAACTTGTATATTTTACAAGTTCAATATTACGAGGTGTTTGGGGCCAACATTGGGCAGTAAATCGTCAATTACACCAATTTATAGACAATAATGGGATATCAACTAAACTGATATCTTGAGACAGATATCCAATCCATCAAAATGTGTGTGTTTTTGATTATCATTGTGGTATCAGAATTGGTATTGAGTTTATTCCTTAGTATTGAAATTGAACTGAGATTTTAGTATTGTAACAACACTAATATGAGGGTTAGGCTTAACATAAAAGATTAAATTAATGCTAAAAGGTTTGGAAATGAGATCTATGGTTTGTAACTGCTTTACAGTTTCTTGTGATTGCCTAAATGTATGTTGATGTTTTGACTGACCTGCCTTAAATACCAGTAGCAATGTTTGAAAGGCGACTATATCAGAACATTTTATTATTTATGATTTTGGGAATAGCAGTGTGGTATGATCCAGGTATCCAGCCTTGTGCATAAGTGAACAGAAAAGATGTTGAGTGTTGTATAATCCAAAGCTTGTTTTGTTCTTTGAAGTACTGCTATATTTCTTGTACTTGTTTAATTTGTGATTTCAAATTAATTTGATTGTCCATTGCAACTCCTAAAAATCTAGTTTCTATTACTTGTTTAATGTTTACACCATCCAATGCGATATTGATTTCTGTATTATTTATTCTATTTCCAAAATACATAATTTTAGTTTTGTCCATATTAAGTGATTTTGTGAGTTTGTTTACATTAAACCATAATTTTATTTACATCTTGAGTTAATTCTTTTTCAGGTCGATGTTAGAGCAAAACAAATTTGTGTCTTACTTGTACTTACTGACATATCAATGCTGTCACAATCCTTTGATTTTTTTATTGGCAAATTTGCCAACAATTAATACAATTTCTTTTTCTTGTGCCTCTGTTATAAACATAATTTAAATTGCGGTCCTTCAGGTATTACTGAGTCAGGTAATTTGCTTGCCAAGTTTTTAGAAGTTTTCAACAACCTCTTTCATATTATATATTTTTTAATATTGTTAAAAATGGGTAACCATTCTGCTTCTCCCCCTTGTTTATCATATCTTCAAAAAAAATTCCAGCAATCTTGTCCAGCAATCTACTCTAATATTTCTTTTTTTGCTAGTCCTTAAAATAGTAGTTAGCTTATTTTGTATTTTTTATACTTCATTTCTGCTGCTTTTGTTTTTTGTTTTTTTTGTTTTTTTGTCTAATAAAATCTTTGTACAGCTTACTCTTCTATTTTACAAGCATTCTGCAAACCTTTTATAACCCATGGATTTTTTTTTGTATTTGGATCTTTCCCTGATTGATATTACAAGACAGAAATGTGTTATAAGCACTATTAACATTATTGTCATGAAGAATACGCTCCACACTTTTGCCCCAGTAAATAATTTAATGACTCTGTTGTAGTTCTAACACTTTTGACAGTATTCACTTGGTGACTCATTTTGTACAGTGACTACAGGAAGGTGGTCACTGATAACACTAAGTAAACTAAGTTTTATCAGAGTCACTCATCATAGAGACGCCTGTAATGAACTCACCACAGCCAACAGGATGCCACTGTAAACTAACTACATGCTAGGGTTGTAAAAAGTATTGAAAACCAGATACTAATTGATATTAAAACTCATTTCATAATACTCATTTGAGCAGGTATCGCTACTAAAAAGTCATTCACAAGACAGAAATGAACCTTTCCTGAATATCTTTAGAATGATTTTGAGTTGCATCAGAACAAGTATAAGACACATAGACTAGTACAGGCCAATGTCCATGGACGACTGAGGAATTACACAGATATACGACCGCATGGTAATATAAAAGAAAGTACTATGATTTACTGATGAAAACTGTCTAAATAAAGAGTGTTCTTTTTATTATCATTGTGGTATCGAAATCAGTACTGAGTATCCAGTTTATTCCTTAGTATCAAAATGGAGTTTGAAATTTTAGTATCGTGACAACACTACTACACTACTACATTCATATAAATATAAATTGTTAAAAACATATTATTTTGTCTATTTATCTATGGAGTTTCTTTATTACTTCAGAAGCAAGCACAAAGAGATCCAACATAAATTTCTACCAATAAGATGCTCTTTAACAGCACACGCAAATTCTAAGCCTGCTTGAATGGGCTATTGGGCTTGATGCGATACTTCTCCTTTAAAGATGTGGGGGATAAAATCAGGCTAAGATGCACCATAGGGCTGGACAATTTTGGAACTAATTGTGATTTTTCTTACAAACAGATTTAGATTATTTTAGATTTAGATTAGGTTTGCGATTCATGTTTTAATAGAGTGCAAATTTTAAACACATCCAGGAGCAATAACATCTGAGAGTAGAAATGGGACGATACTGAAATTTGGTGTGTAGGATTAACGATTATATCACGATAATTATTAAAGTTGCTGACAGTTTAAAAATGTTATGGATATGAATAATTATAATTTTAATATTATGAATAAGTTCCATTTTAAACAACTGTAAAAGTATTGTACTTTGTTATAAGTACCAACAACAAGGCATTTATTTATTTATTTATTATAAGGTGCAATGTATATATCTATTTTTTTACTATTCACTATGACTCAGATATTCTGTGTTCTTAATAAAGATTGAATTAAATTTAACTGATCTAGAAGAGACCATCATGAATAACTTTTTATTTTCTTCTGCACATTCTAGAGATATAATGGTGAATATCTTTGTTGGTGATTCTCACAATTATATAAAATGTCCCACAAATGATTATTGTCTATTTTTATCACGATAAACAATAGTATCCTGAAATTATTCAACCTGTTGTTCCCTTTACTCAACCAATTATGTTCCGTATCTCTAATCAAAAACATGTCTAAACAGGTCTCAGCACACAAGCCAACATCATCCATGCTCCCACACAATAATTCTACATAAACATACAAAAGCATGAGACAAAACTGTACACAACGACTTGATAAAGCTGATGCAATTTGCAGTAGTTTCATTAGCAGGATGCATTGTATTATGATTTGCTCTGACGGGAGAATGACTCAGAAGCAGTTAACAGTTAATACCCTAAAGTAAAAAATAACATATTAACTCTTTAAACAAAATCATTACCAATTATTTGCCTCCCTTGAAATATTGACATAAAAATACCCTTATGTGCACATTATTCACACCCCAGTGCTCCCCCTCTCTCTCAGGCCCATATAAAAGACTGGGGTCAGCTCACCTCATTCAGACAGGACAGGATAAAGAGAAGCCCACTGACACACTTGTGTTTATGGACCTGACCTACAGCTGCGGGACACGAGAGGCTTTGTCCCTGCTCTGCCCCTCTGTTAACTGTCACTGTACGAGCAGAGGGGCTGGAGATGACCCAATGATAATTCACAAAATACACTTAATTCTTAGCAGCCATAACAAGCAGGTGCAGGGCCTCCTCCAGGCCAAGTAAAAGTCATTTTTGTGGAGATACAAGCCCACTAGAGCACATGTTTTTGTACATTTTATCCTGACAGGTGGCCCCCGTGGCACTGAGGTAGGGGTCAAGTGTAGGCTTACCTTTTACCTTTTACTTTTGCAAATGAAGTAAACTAATAAACAAAAGAAAATATGTGACTGATATGTGGAAATTACTTGCAATAATAATCCATGACAATGTGGCAGCATCCTATTGGACATTTCTGATCATATGGTCTTACTCTTACTGTGGCACACAACTGTGGCAACACAATGTTCTGTGATCTTCTCTTTAGGCTTTCTGAAGCAAATATTAACCAGTTCCCTCTTTCTACTGCTTAAATAAGTCATAAAATGCCCAATGTGAGACTGACCTAGTGTTCAAGAGTTATTAGTATCTAAACCCGGGCTCAAGCCAATGACAAGCTGCTGCTCAAATACTCTGAGTTCCCAAACTGATGGGTGGATCAAAGCCAGGATTTTATCTGGCCTCTCTTGTGGCCGCACTGAATTATGGGTAAGAGGGGTCATTTCTTCACTGGATTTAACCAACTCCGCCTATATTTAATCCAAAAGGCATTTCTATAAAATATGTAGCCCAAGCCTAGACATAGTGCATGATCTAATTGATGTAGTAGCCTATCAAGGACCTAGGCTACTTAATTATGTACAAAATAGGCCAATATGGCTAATGTACTTTACTTTACTCCAAAATGTTATAATATTCTTGTGCAATATTTTTTGTGATTATGCCCAATAGTTTATTATTATTATGGGAATTAGCATTATTTTTAAGAATTTTCAAGTACCCTAGGTCATGCTTAGACCAGTGCTACTGAATGTAGCAATCGCAAACCTTTAAATTAACGCGAATAAAAGTTCGCATATTACCTGAATTGAAAGTTGCATTGATTTCTATGATAAAGTTGTGTACCTGAGACATTTGCGGGCGCAGGTTGATGTCCTTGAAGTTGATGGAGTTGGGCCGGAGGTTGTTGAGGAGTTGGCACAGCAGCACCCCGTCCCGGAGCGCCTGAGCCAGGTCAAACACTTGCGCCGTGTCCGCGGTCACCCGGTGGTTCGGCGGCAGCACCTTACAGCTGATCAGCCACAGCGTGCATTGTCTCCAGTACTCCATAATGATGCCGAAAATACACACAAATAGTCAATAAAAGTTAGTTAAAACACGCTAAAGGCTTTAAGTGTAGGCATGTTAGCAGCAAACGCGCGATCCGTGCGTCCAATCCGCATATCGCTTTGATTCCCTCTGAGATCAGACGCTTTATGAGGCTGAGTGATGAGCGCCCACCGGCCACTTCCCCTTCCTTTCTCAAACCCGGGCAAAAGGTCAATTACTTGCCACTGTGACTTTTAAAAGCAGCCTAATTACATTTTATTCAGACATAATTGGAATAGTGTTATAAATAAATAGTATAACTTTTCAAATATATTTAACTCTTTCCACACACCACCTTTTTTTTCTTTTCTCAAATGATCTAATATAGGCCTACGAAAACCTCCTGTTACTGTCTGCAAACAATATTAAAACAATTTAATTAAAATGATAAAAATAAATTAGTTGATGTGACAGATATGACAGCACAAGGATCCAACTGAAACAGAGCATGTGAGTATATCTCCATCATCATTACGGGCCTGCACTAAATAAACACAGGAAGGAAACTGCAGGATGCCAGCCACAGAGCCAGAGGGATAAACTGCTCTGGAAAGTTGCTGTCACCAAACCAGGGAAGGTGTCATTGGAATCTGTAAATAACATGGTGGACTTGAAAGTTGTGATCTTACACACTTTTTTTCTGGTGATAGAATCTGTATGCCACCTGCTTGTCTCTGGGGAGAGTCATTGCTTTTCCTGGAATGTTCCACAGTATAGCTCATGTATCTACCTTGCATCTACTAAATTACAGCTGTTTTATTGCTAAAACATGCATTTTTACTGTGGCTCGCCTCTCTACAGATCTGACCTGCATGTAGCCTGGTGGTCTCACCTGCTAGTTACCATGGAGATAGATAAATTAGACATTCAGAGCAAAAGCAATCTCCGTGATGACTGTTCACCAGAAAAGTTATAGTGCACCTTTAAGAGTTGGGAATCAACTCGACTTGGCAATAAGCGAAGACCTGATGCTTATCTAGTTGCTAATGCCTATCTGTAAAGAGCAAGCTAGTTGCTCTTTACAGATTCTTGTGGGTGGACAATTGACTCATGACCCTGCTCTGTCTCACTAGCTCTGGTAAATCCTGAGATCATTATATACCCAAGATCTTACAGGCCAATATTTTTTTATTTATTTTTGTTTCATTTTGTGACATAGAACAGTTTAGCTTGCCCTGCTCTACTACAGTTTCCCAACCTGTTGTGTGTTGTTTCTTTCAGCAATTTCTATTTTACCAGTGGAGAGGTTGGTGATCCCCACATCCTTCTCCTGAAAAGCTACTAAGAAACACATTGCTTTATGGTTAAATTTCCTATATTACACAAACTGGATTCTTGTTAGTTTTAAGACATGTTATAATGCTGTTACCTCCTCAAAAACATACCTGGAGTTGTACTTTGTTTCATTCACACATTTGAGTAATCCTTTAGTCTGTATAGATCTCCAAAGCTCAAATGCTTTGTTCCACCTTATGATGTCATGTAGTGGTAGTTTTCCAATTAACAGCAACCTTTTACCTTTAGTTCAGTAGAGACTGGGAATTCCAGGGATGAAATGATCCAAATGATTCTAATAAAGGTTTATGGAGTTTAAAAACACAGTGTTGCACTTCCTGTAGTCTATTACCACTTGATATCACAAAGTGGAACAGAGTGTTTCTGTTTGAGAGAAGAACACAGCCTAAATATGCAGGATTTGTGTGTTAAACATGTGTGAATGAAACAAAACAAAACTTCAGGTATGTTTTTGATGAGGAAACATTATAACATAAATCAGAAAATAGTGTAATATAGGCCCTTTAATAAAATACATGTTATAGAACTGTAATTATTATAACATATTTTATAAAAGCAGTTAACATCATCCCTTCATAGTAATTTGCAGTCTGATTTGGACCTCTTCTTAATGAACCAATGAGGACCCTCTGAGGACCTCTTGGTTGGGAATCACTGCTCCACATCATAAGTGAAATATTGTAATATGTAATTTATAAGTAGGTATATAGCGGCCTACAACATAGGTCTAGGCCCCTGTATCCAAGGTTGTACAAGATGGCTACTGACTAATCCTGATAGCTTTTTACTTCATCACAATGGCTGATCAAATATATTAATTATTTTTCTGTGGATAAATTTGCCTTTTCTGTTGGTGGTGAGCAGTGAGCACATTTCCGGGAGAATAAAAACAAAGGGAGCACGACACCGGAAATGGCTTCGGTCAAAAAAAGAAACCGAGGACCGTCAAAACATAAACACAACAACAGCAGAAGCAGCAGCCAGCCCTGTGCAGACGCAGATTGCTCGCCTCCAACTCCGTTTTCCCTTCATTTAGCTTTATGCAGGCTTTCCCCATGTCCTGTATTTTCCTCATGAGACTTCAAACTCGAGGCACTTAGCCCGTTTTGCACGATCGGTGTGCGGACAGTGAAATCTGCGAGAAAGATTAAACTCAGAAGTGCGCTTTGTCGGGCCTTCTCTTCGCAGAGGTAAGGGAACTCTCCAAATCCCAGGCATTTCGCCCGGAGGCTGGGTTTACGCGTGACGTCACTCACTTCAAAACCCACCAAAAACATATTTTTAAAAAACGGGTTTTTTTTGGAAGCAAAAAGAAGGGTTAATTTTATTGTCAGTATTATCAGAACACAAAATTATATGCAGTATAAAACAGACGATTATGTCAAATTGTACAATATCTTAAACAAGCCCTATTTCTCACCTTTCTCACCTCTCCCACCTTAATTCTTATCTTAATCCAAGTCCCATAACCTATCTCTACGTTTTAAGTAATTTCTAGCCATATCTTTAACCATTTATTTAATGAAACTTACATTCGAAGTTAAAATGAGCATTACATTACAAGAAATACCTACTAAACCACGCCTCCTAGAACCAAATGCCTTGATTCTGGTGAGAGTTAACCTAGCTGCTATGCTAATGCTACTTAGCCTCTCTCCGCGCACTGCTAGTTGCACACTTCGTTTTGACAACTAGCAGGTGAAACTCTTGTGACAGCTGCTTAGTTTCGTTAAATGTTAGCGTAGCATTAGCTAGACACGATCTCAACGTGTATAAAAACAATTTCATAAAGTGTAGTTGTATTTTTGCGTGCGGGACGTGTGAATTTAAAGCACCCTTCCAAAAATGGGGACCGATTAGAAAGACTCGTTGCCGAACAAGGTAAAATATCTTAAGCTGAATCTAGAGTTACTGGACTTCTGGCGAAAGTGAAAATAGTTTGATTTGCATTGCATTAAGGGAACAAAATGCGGCCTGGAGTGTTGGCACTGCAGTCCAACCAGTACAAATTCGTGCGTAAAAGCCAGACACAAGCAATTTGATCGTCTGTCAACTTTCACACGGGGCAAAGTGGATCCAAAATGAATAACTTAAGTATTTTTGTGGCTATTGCAGGTTGCCCTCTGCAGCATAATCACGTAGAGGATGGCTGAAGCTGACGGCAAATCCACAGCGCTTAACGGTGAGGATAAGTGCAAGAATATAACACGACTATTTATACTAGCCATAATAACTGACCATGCTGCAGAGTCGTGTCTACGTTTGATGCAAACGTTTTAATGTGTTCATTGTATAATTTTATCAGGTGGGACAGAAGATAAAGATCCAGACGAGGATCAACACAAAGATGGAGGTGCCTCAGGAAGCAAAGAGGGACAAACACAGGCTTCTATTACAGATGGTAATCGCACTTGTTGATTACATAATATTAATAAGGCATTTCAGCATTGGAGAGTAGACTAAAAATATCCTCTGTAATATTCTCAAATCAAAAGGCTGCTCATTATAAGGCAACATTATGTAACTATATCAACTAATTGCAAAAATATATATATATATTTATTAGGTGTGTGAATCTTTAAATCCGTGGCGATGTGATTTAGATTATTAGGGTCCCGATTCTAAAACTATTCTAAATTCAATTTTGAAGCCATTTTTCATTCACAAACAAAGAATATTTATTTTACACATTTCAAGTTCCCTGTCTTTTATGCCAACTGTAGACCTACATCAATACAAAAGATTTGTTCTTAGATCAGGCAAGAATCTGAAAAAAGGTACCTGAAATTGTATTTCGTTGTAGGCTATTTATTTTATTAGATCATAATCCAATAAAAATAATAGATCTATTCAATTATCAAACTTAAATATGTAGGCCTATTTGTCAAAGATAAAAATTATAAATATTTTCAAATTAATTTAATAGCATATTTACAATGAATGGGACTCTGGCCCTTTAACTCCAAGAGATTGTCAGTAGTTAGCACATTAGCTTTCATTGCTGCTAACAACAAATAAACCACGGAGCAAAAGTGATTCAAAGTAATGCTAGGTTAATTTTCAAATTTCATAATTTAAAATAAATTTTTGAGAATTTGGAATCTATCCAGAATCGTTAAGACGTAGAATCGCGATCTTTTTTATAATGTATTTTTTGCAACACCCCTAATATTTATATTAATGACTACATGTCGGGCTGTAGTTCTTTAGTTGTTTAGTCGATTAATCGGTCGATGATGTCTTAGTTCACTCATGATTCACAAGTTTAATCTGTCTTTATATAAATACATTGGCCCTCATTTCTGAAACTTCTGTAGGGCGAAATCAGTGTTTTTGTTGTACACCAAATATACACAAAGGCGCTCTGTGGGATTTATCAGAATTGACACAGGCGCATGCTGTGGTCTGGAAGTGGCGTACCACATACATCCATTTCAAACAAACTCCAAAATGCACAGGAAAACAACTTTTAACTGCGTGAAACGTATTGTCCCTTAATGTTTGTTTTTTGAATCAGTTGAGCCAAAAATGCAGTTTAATTTTTTAAGTTTGGTAATCATAAGCATGTTTGCTAGTTAACTATTGCTGAGGCTATGCTTTTCAAACTTTAAAACACATCCCAAGATATCACCATAAGCTCATTGTTTTATATATAAAACAGCAGCATAACTTTGGGCACAACTCACTGCACACCAGCCCAGAGCAGAAGCACATGAGCTCGGGTAACAGCAGCAGTCAACAGCAGTAAAGGCACATTTGAAGCACTCACCATATGTTGCCAAAACAACATATTGCTTCTTTTTTAAGTAATTCTTTATGATTTCTTCTTCACATAAACGCATCATTTTCCCGTATTCTGCACCTTCATGCCATAAACCCCAGTTTGCGTTTCATTCAAATGACGCTGGTTTTCATCCACCATATTTATCATCTTGTTTTTGCAGTTGTGCAGCTTGAGTTAGATACATAGAGATATGTATCTCTGTGCAACACTCAAATGTTGTTACATGCATAGTTTTAAGTTTACATTGTATTCTCATTGTGCAACCCTGAATCAACCAAAGAAGGCCCATAGTTTAGATTAAAATACTATACTTTTCACCTACTTATAATATAGAAATATTAAATCACTCTATGTTATGGTAAGTTTCATCAACTTAAGTCAACTTTAATATAAAAATAGATGCCCAAACGTAGTTAACAAAATTGGGACTTGAGTAGAATTTAATAGCAAAACAGTGTTGACTGGCAGCCCATTACATAACACTTGGTGAGAATACCTTTAGGACTTTCGAGTGACATATGTCATGCAGAGTGCAATGTCCTACTATATAATATATATGAGAACACATACTGTACCTGACTAGCCAGCCAGCATAGCAAGGATAATCTTTCTGCAATCGTGCTCAAGATTGTAAAAGGTTGGTTAAGATGTTAAAAGTCCTAAATTATTAATATTTAGGCTTTTAATACAGTATGGTATGAAGATACCCGTCTTTCATTTATTCAATTACAGCCATTTATTGCCAAAAATACTTGGTTTGGTGGAATCACTTGCTTATTTTCATGGGGATTACCACTAGAAAACATACATAGTGCCCATAGTATGTGGGACTGGTGATACTTATTCAGAGCCTTTTTCAGTTTTAGTCTTTATTTCAATTACTGTTACGCTCAACTCAACTTGAAATGTTTGCAAGCAATTATCCCAACCACCTATGACAAAAATGTTGAAAATGTTACCCTGTATGCACATATAAATGTAAAAAAAGGATAGGGCTGAACAATTTGGGATATTTTTCTGACAAGCATTGCAGTTAGATTTGTAATTAATGTTTTGAAAGTTGCCCAGGAGAAATGACAAAAAGACTGAAATATTGAACTGACAAACTATGTATTTTTCTATGTCATTTTTCCATTGTGGGAGAGGTAAATGTTTATCTTATCTTATGTATTTCAGAACATGTTACATTATCTATCACGTTATCTAAACTCCAGGATGAGCCATGAAAAATAAGATGGGACATTTTGGGGTTGTTTTTTTTTTTTTGGGGGGGAGAAATTATGGTAAAAAATTGCAGCCTTTGCAATTTGGTAATTGTGCACATTCAAATTGTAATAAATCTTGCAGCCCTAGATAACTTACATAAAAGCAGATATGACTCTGATTAGTAAAACTGAATATGATAAATGGTGATTTTCAATGAGAGAATGATTTTGCTGGTTTCTTGTGTGCAGAGCCGACAGAAACGGGAGAAGCCTCGGGGGACAAACCGATGGCCGATGCGGAGGGAGAGGACGGCAACAACAACAACCACGGAGAGGCAGACGAAGAGGACACGGACAGTATGGACGGCAGCGGACTATACTCCCTAACAGAGGACGGGGAGAGGGAGAGCGAGGGGGGCAGGCGGGAGCGAACTCGAGCTAAAGACACTGCGAAAAGAGCTGCCCGAAAGAGGAACCGGCCTGGAGGGGGCGCCAACCACTCCTCCAGCTCTGATGAGGATGACGATGATGATGATGAGGAGGAGGATGAAGAACAGAAAGATGTAATTGTTGAATGTTGCTACGAGATTATGAGTCTAGCCTATGTTGAACCACAATAGATCTATATTACACTATAATTGTTTTCATCATTCATCACAATTGATTTGACAATGAACAGTAGTGAAGTAGTGAGCTTCAGTTACTTTTTAAAGAAGTTTAGTACTTTTTTTATACTGTACTTTTACGTGAGTGGTATTTATTACATTAATACTAGGGAGTAATTAGTTGAACGATTTTTTTCCCCCATGTATTTCAGCAAAATATGTCTTGCCCCAGTACACGTATCTTGCATAAGCAACTCTCGAGGTCAAAATAAGTCAGCTGTGTGCTGTCTGCATCTCATTAGAAAGCGTTTTATTGTCCAATAATTTGGAAGTTATGCTCAAAATGCATAAGGTAAATGAGGACCTGTGGACCACTGCAAACCGTTTACAATAAACTAGTCCTGTTTTTCAGAAAGTAAAAAGCATGTCCAGCCCCTTTTAAATAATAAAAAGAAAGACTACAGGTGTCACTTTATAACTTTAAACATTTTAAAGAATAATTGTAAACAAAATACTGTTATTTCTTTAGGACGACGACGATGACGATGACGAAGAGATGGAGGCGTGGCTGGGGGCGGAGCTTCGAGACATGCGTGGTCCTGTGTGGAGAGCCGTGCCCTCCATCCGCTCCAGGGAGATCGGGCGAGATGCGGGCCAGTTTGTGAGGCGCGTGTGTGGGGCGCGGGGGCTGGTGCAGAGGCTGGAGCTGCAGGGCAGACTGGAGAGGCACGCCGGATGTGTCAACACACTGCACTTTAACCCCTCGGGCACACGGTTGGCATCGGGCAGCGATGACCTCAGGGTGATCATCTGGGACTGGGCGGTCAAACGCGCAGAGCTGGAGTTCGACAGTGGACACAAGAGCAACGTCTTTCAGGTAGAAACGCAAAACTCTGCATGTAGCTCCAAGCTTAGACCAGGGTATACTTGGGCAAGACACTTGTATAGGTAGATGGTTAGATATTATACTTTAGGAAATTTGCATTCATCCATACATATTATTATGTACATTATGTAAACATTAATTAAAGAGTCTTGGGATGAAAGTTAGGGTGGCCATAGCAGCCTTGCTCCCATCAGTCTAGCCCAGCCAAGTGTGGGGAATGAATGAAGATGCACAAAATAGTCTGTAAAAGCACTATGTATCCCTAATACATTGTTTTAGCGTAAATTATTACTGCTATTTGGATTATCATTTACTCCAGAAATGTTCAATTTGTCTCCATTACATATTTACAAAAATGTGGTTCTTTTTACATTAATGATCTAATTTATTATAGAAACATGTTTTTTGGGTTGTTATCACTGTTATCCAAATGTTTAAATGTTTTATTGACTGTAAAATATTCGGGCTGTGTGCACTGAAACAGAGGACCTTTGACACTGGGCATTTAAGTTGTCATTTCTTGTGTTTTTAGGCAAAGTTCTTGCCCCACAGCGGAGACTCTACTCTGGCCATGTGCGCTCGGGACGGACAGATCCGAGTGGCCGAGCTCTCGGCGACACAGCGCTGCAAAAACACCAAACGAGTAGCACAGCACAAGGGGGCTGCACACAAGGTCAGGATATCCAAATGTCTATTTTCTATATAACAAAATGTGACATAAATATTGGCACTGTCTGCAATTTACAGGAACATTTTGAGATTCAGTTTGGAACTAAACAAAGAAGTCGCAAAGTTTGCAATTTAAAGTTTCAGGGGCATCAGGGAAATATTTGATTCCTTATGAAAAATAGAAGTTCTCTGATTCAGCTTGGATTCATAAAATCTCTGCGTTTATCTATGTGTCATTGAATGCGTCATTATGTATTTTATAATTTGTGCATTAATATTAATCAACTGTAAGAATTAATAGGATTTAGTTTTGTTTGAACCTATAGATGTGTTTTGTACATTGATCATTTCAGTTGGCCCTAGAGCCAGACTCCCCATGCTCTTTCCTGTCGGCCGGAGAGGACGCAGTTGTGTTTGGTATTGACCTGCGTCTAGACCGGCCCGCCAAGTGAGTAATTCTCTTAAGACCATTCAACAAGTCTGACCAAAAATGTCAACAAAGCAATCCATAAACGAGCAGCCAATTTAGTGTTTTTGGATGCACTCACACTTGCACAAATGTCACATAAAAATTGGAAATTAATCAGGATCTAAACCTGGACTAAAACAGGACCAAAACAATCTACATCGGGACTAGACTGGGCTCAAACCAGGACAAGTGTGAATGCTCCTTTAGTGATTTTATTAATTCTACACTGAAAGTAATACATAATATCATCCTTTTTTGTTGGTTCTACTATCTGTTGTAGAAAAAAAATGTGTGAATTGATACTTTGCAGCTGATGTCATAAACATTCCCTGGGGGTGTGATGCTAACTGAGGCACTGCTCTGTCTGAAGTTGTTCCTCAAATTAGACTTTAATCTGAGCTTTATTTTAACACAATGTGACCATAAAGAACTGATTTAGTTGGAAGCACAACAGGTGAGCTGATTTTGTCACAAGCGAGCTAGCATTAGCCAACAGTTTTTTCAGTTGGTCACTCTCACCTTTTTGCTGAACATCAAACATCTAAACGGGACCATAAATGCTTGCATTGATCACAGGCTCTTGAAAGTGTGTTGTTTACATCTTTCCTATATTTTCTTGAGTTTTCAAACCATCTTAAAACATTTTTTGGCTGTTTGCTACTGTGTGCTCTGTGTGACCATGGTAACTGCTGAATATTCCGCCATAGACATACATGCTGAACACCCGCATCGTGATGTCACTGCAAAGTACCAATAATGCTTTTATCTTCTACTAACATTTTTTAGAATTGCATGTATATTTGGCTTTTGATAACATTGTATGACAAGTATGCACTCTGCAAATAAACTAAGATTTTCACAAATATTCTGGGCTGGGTTTGGAAAGTTGACCCTCTGTGCTTTTGTATTTCAGCTGATTGTATTTGTTTTAATTGTCACGTTATCTGACAAAAAACTTATTTTTGCTCCTCTGTACTTTCTGCAGTAAACTAGTGGTTGTAAAGGAGGGAGATAAAAAAGTAGGACTGTACACTATCTTTGTAAACCCAGCAACAACGCATCACTTTGCTGTTGGCGGTAGAGACCAGTATGTCAGGTATGTACACACCTGTTCAATTAAAATACTCTGGTTTCTGTCCGAATATTTGACTGTTTTATTCTATATTTTAGGATCTATGACCAGAGGAAGATAAATGAAAATGACAATAACGGTGTTCTCAAAAAGTTTTGCCCTTCACATCTGGTATCCAGCGAGTCCAAAACCAACATAACATGCCTAGTGTACAGTCATGATGGCACAGGTACACAACTTACTCTTGTAATTTAAAGCTTGTTTTCGTGGAAATAAATGCTATACTGTGATACTTTTCCAGACAAAGCAAAAAGATCTCCATGGAGACAAGAAGGTGGCAGATCGTCCACCAGAAGTTACATAGTTTACCTTTTAAAATGTATATTTAAAACTAGGTTACACAGTTTCCAAAGGATATTACAAAGTCCGAAAAAATTGAATTGATACATAATCGCCTGGTTTGAAATAATAAGAGTGCAATAAACAAACTTATTATAGTCAAAGTTATATTTTTAAATGGTGCTCTAAATAATGTGAATATACTTATTAATATTGTTGCGTCTGTTGTTTCAGAGCTCCTGGCCAGTTACAATGATGAGGACATTTATTTATTTGACTCAAACCACAGTGATGGGGCCGACTACCTCAGACGATATAAGGGACATCGCAATAATGCAACAGGTCTTATAATTAAACTTAAGAAAATATATCAACTTCTAAATATTAATATCCAAGTACTCATTTTGACATAACTGGACTTGTGTCTGTAGTGAAGGGGGTGAACTTCTATGGCCCCTGCAGTGAGTTTGTGGTCAGTGGCAGTGACTGTGGACACATTTACCTTTGGGACAAATACTCAGCACGCATCGTTCAGTTTATGGAGGGGGACAGAGGAGGAGTGGTGAGTCAAAAACTTTAACTGACTGAAAAATAAATAAAAATCTACTGTGCAAAAATGTTTTGTTTTTTTTTTTTTTTTTACTGTCAGTGGTTTAGGTACATTGCAGTAGTAGTTTGTATAGTTTGTATATTTTATTCAATTTGTGTCGTCCTGTGGGTTATTCATGGGTTTCATGCTATAGAGTTGTTAAGTGTGATGTCACGTCCGGGTCCATCAGCTGATTGAAAACAATTAACATGTTTACAATTTCCTCTTTCTTAGCGACAACACATCTCACGTTAAAAATAGATTGCAGTCATTTAAAACTAACAAGATTATAAGCATGGAGCTATGGTTATAACTGTGACAGAAAGTGTATGAGGGAGGTTGAGGTAAAAAGCTAGGCTAGGCTAAGATAGCATTAGCAGTGACCAGCAGTTGGTAAGATATACACACAGGTAATCCTATGTTATGATAGATTATCATTACAGTTTTTACATATTTGATACAATTTGTGGTTAAATATGCTTTTCAAAGGTCTGAAATTTGTTTGGACCCGGAAGTGACATTATCACTTAATTGTATGGCAATGGTCCTCTGTTGTTATAGAAATTAAGAAAATTCAAATAAAAATATTTCATCTGTCCCACTTAGTGGGGAAAGCACCTCACAAAATCATGCTTATGTTCCATTAGGAAACCTGTCTATAGTTTATACCTGGTTTACCCCTGTTGGAAATTGGTATGGATCTGGTTCCCCCATAGCCAAAGGGGTAGGTTTAGAAAATTGGCATTCATCTCCAAATGTTTTTCTGTACAGGTCAATTGCTTGGAGCCACACCCACACCTTCCCGGGATGGCCACCAGCGGCTTAGACCACGACATCAAACTGTGGGCCCCCACAGCAGAAGCCCCCACCACACTCAAAGGACTCAAAGAGGTAAGCAACAACAAGGCATTAACTCACACTCCAAATAATGGTGTACCTTTATATAAAGACTGTCACTTTTCTGATGGAGGGTCTGACTTGCTAGTCTCTATAAAGATGTTATTGCTTTGTGTGGAATGTTCCACAGTACGGCATTAAGCTTATCTATTTCCATGGAGACAAGCACCACAGGTGGTCAGATCTGTTACCAGCTGTAATGCATGATTATTGAGGTATTTTTGAGCATTACAAACACCAGTAAACACCTGTAATGAAATAAATGGTAGATAGATATGTTAAATGCCATACTGTGAAACATTCCAGGCAAAGCAATTAAATCCATAGAGACAAGCAGGCAGTGGACTCCCCTCCATACTGTACCTTTAAAACGTTAAGGCTAGTTTGGCTTTATTTATAGGATCAGATTATATCTTCTTTAAGATTAGTTTCAAAATAAGTTTGTTTGAAATAAGAAAAACTTTCCTTGAGGTAAGAAAATATTTGAGAAAGTACCATTTGCTTATTTTAGCAGATTATTTGGCTTGGAATAAGACGACATTTAATGAAACTTGACATTTTCTAGAACCAAGATAAAATCCAGAGGACCAATAAATAAACTGGAAAATATTGAATATGTGTGGATTTTGTTGAGTGGTAATTTTTTGCATGTTAACAAAAAAATCACATTGATCCCTAAATCCTGTGTGTTTTCAGTTGATGAAGAAAAACAAACGGGAGCGAGACGAGGACAGCGTTCGCCATGGCGACCAGTACGACACTCAGCTGCTGTGGTTCCTGATGAGACACATGAGGAACAGGCGGCCGCAGAGGGTGAGCTGCAGACAATGCTCCTTTTATAAGAACTGTACAATTTTAGGATGGCCTCTATATCAGTGTCTTATAATGAAAAACATGCTCCCTTTATAAGAACAAGACAGGTTTATAGTGTTGTCTCCATACAAAAATTTCAAACTCAGTTTCGATATTAATGAATATAGTCGATACTTGATACTGATACCATAATGATGGTAAAAAAAACTTTCTTTAGACAATAGAATGTCATTTTCAACATTAAATCATAGTACTTTTTAATATTACCGTGTGGCCTTATATGTGTATAATCCATAGTGGTCCATGGGTGTAGACTAGTCTATGTGTCTTATACTTGTTCTGATACAGCTCAAGATCATTCTAAAGCTATTCAGGTTCATTTTTGTCTTATGAATGTGTTTTTTTTTTTTTTAGTATTGATACTAGTATTATTATCAGTTTGCATTTTGACAACTCTACAAGTCTATAACCTCCATTATTACTACATGTTATAATGAAAAACATGCCCCCTTTATAAGGACAATGCAAGTTTTAAACGCCCATTACTTGGGAAATATGTGTATACAGAAAGTTTAGCAGTCACTTAGAAGATTATGAGGGTCCCCATAAACAAATATCTGTTACCATTGTGATGTTTTGACCTCCTCAGGCCCGTCGAGAAGGAGCAGACCCGGACACAGATGAATCTTGGAGCTCTCCGGACTCATCAGACGAAGAGGAGGGCGGACCGGACCATGTGCAGTGCATGTCCTCTTGAGCCACATTCAAACACTCACACTGCAAAATAATTACTGTACAAGTTTAAAAGACCTGATTTCAGAATATTCATCTTGATTTGAGAAGTTTCAACAATAAAATTATGGCATTGTTAATATGTTAGTGATACATTTTTTTTCTGAAGCACAACTCAAAAGGGCCTATATTACGCAATTTTCTGATCTATGCTATGACATCGAAAACATACTCGGAGTTGTGTTTTGTTTCATTCACAGATGTTTAACGCACATATTTGCACATTTAGGCTGAGTTCTTCTCTCAAACAGAAAACTCCACCTTGTGATGTCATTTGGTAATACTGGAAGTGTTCCACTGTGTTTTTAAACTCCATACATCTTCACTAGAATCATTTGGAGCTCTGGAATTGCCAAACTCTACTGAACACAAGGTAAAAGGTCGCCATTAACTTGAAAACTAGCTTCATGACATCACAGGGTGGAACAGAGCATTTTGAGATTTGGGTATGCAGACAGCCTAATAATCCAGGATTACTCAAACATGTGTGAATGAAACAAAAC
This sequence comes from Periophthalmodon schlosseri, assembly GCA_000787095.1. Lineage (NCBI taxonomy): Eukaryota > Metazoa > Chordata > Actinopteri > Gobiiformes > Gobiidae > Periophthalmodon > Periophthalmodon schlosseri. The sequence continues at coordinate 32,076 of KN470725.1, read as the reverse complement.
ACAACTCCAGGTATGTTTTTGATGGGTAACTACATTCTAACATGGTTTAAAACTCACAAGAGTCAAATTTGCGCAATATAGGACCTTTAAAAACATTGTTGAAACCACCCACAAGCTTTTATTGTAGTCTGTTTTTGGCTAAAAATGTACATTCTGTGGCTTTAAATCCAGACTAAAAGAAAGATATTGGCTATACTCCAGGCCTAATTAGGAGATGAATCTAAACTAAAGCTACTCAAATCAATATTCTGAATGATAGTTATTTTAACTTGTGTATAATGAATCTTTCGCAGTGCACATACAAATAGTATTACATTCAAAACACTTGTGCATCAATTCAAGGGCATATAGACGCATATTGCTACAGGCACATACAGACACCTACAGTTTTTTACACAGATCTATATTTACATACAGGATCAGAAGAACATGCTTTCGTCTCCTTTTCCCCAGCAGTGTGAAAAAATTATATATTTATGAAAAACTTAACTTTTCCTGTTTAAAATGGTTCCCAAAAACTATCCGGAGGTCCTATTGTCATTCATACAAGATCAAGTATTCCAGAGTGAACTTCTATATCGTCATGGGTAACCTCCGCAACATCAGATGCCATTTAGTAAGCTAAAAACACCAGCATACTAGATATGAAATGATGGAAATGGGAGTTCAAAAAGCTACACCATGTAACTTTTCTGGTGGTGGGTCTGCAACCTGCTAGTCTTGAAAAGTTATTGCTATGCCTTAAATGTCCCACAGTACGGCATTTATTATCATTTTCCATGTACGCAAGCAGGTGACGCCACTAGGCCAAGGTACAGGTCTGTAGAGGCAACCCTGATCACGGTAAAAATATTTTTCACTGTATTTCTGATCAGTGAAAGCGCCTGCGATTTAATAAATGTTGTTGGCATATCCTCCACCACTAAAGTTACATAGCGTAACTTTTAAGAGAAAAGTTTCAACTCAAAATGTGACTTGGAAATATTTCAGACTTCAAGAGGGTCTGTCTCATGTTTTTGGTCTTGTACTGGTTTCGTCGTGGTCCTGGTTTGGAGCTTGGCATTTCTGAAAATCTATGGACTACTCAATCACGAAATGCTGCGTCTGCCCTCGCCTGCTCCTCAGTGCACTTGAATCAGGGATGCTCTAGTTTTCAGACAGACTTAAAAGTGCACTATTTGTTTTTTTGCTTGTTAAACTTCAGTGATTTTTTTTCCAAGCAGAGGGAAATTTGGTGATTTTTCACAACTGAACTCCTGCTGTTTTTTGGAAAATGAATTCTTGCTTCCACCAGCCTCCCCCTCCTCCCTCTCTTCCTCTCACATCTGACGGGTTTAAGCCAGTTCACCGTGTGGAGTGAACCTGAAAATGTAAAGGTAGACGGGAGCGGTTGTTGCTAATGAGAAATCGCAGCTGTGTTGAAATGAGGAGGTTCTGAGCCCGACTCGACCTGGATCAAATGAAAGCACTGCCCATGACTCAAAGATTGGAGTGACTTAATAATGCACTTATGTTCTGAAGGTTGAAAGTGCAATTTTCACTTCAGAAAAATCAGGTCAGCTCCAGAGTATGGGCTCAGTCTTGGAGGCTGGTCTGCGTGCTTGCCAGTTAATTGTTGTGTGAGAGCGATTAAGTCCAGCTTTTCTCATTTTCTATGAGAACTCTAGTTAGAATTTATATGTACATAAATAAATGTATATTAAACTGTAAAAAATGACTTAGCAAATGCTATTTGACTTGAAATGTCAACATTTGATTGGTAATGATGCAGAGGTTTATATTATATATGAGGACAAAGTACTTTTAAAACAGAAAAGTCATAATTTCTGTCAATTTGTTTTTGGTGACATCTGTGAAGAACAGAGCTGTCAAAGTATTATACATTTGAGTCTCTTCCTTGTTAAAGACAAGATAAAATCATATTTCCTTTTCAGATCTAAGCCATAATTTGTGACAATTGTATCCAGATCAACCACAGCATTTTTGGCATCTTGTACACACCACCATCGTCTAATACTCCATCTATCAGTTTGGTTGGAAATATGTACGATTTGTGCAATAAACTAAAAGATTGTGTTCATGCTGTTGTCATTTGTATCTTATAGGTTATAAGTGGGTTCTAATTATAGAATTCTATTTTAATTTTTTTAAATCCTTTAAAATTACAGTACAGGATACCTTAATCCATCTTAAGAACGGCACTAAACGATAAATCAACTTTATTATTTCAACTAAAGTCTGTGCATAGGGTTTTAAGTAGCATTATGTTTAATACCTATTTTTGCCATTTTAGTGAAATGTATGGTTAATTTGCAACTTCAAAGTCCACCTTAATAGGCCATGAAGTTCAAGTCAAACTGGACTTAAGGGAGAGGAGGAACAGCTTAACAGCTCTTTTAGTCTTTTATCTTAACTTTTTGTAAACATACTGCAACTATACTTGCTATACTATATGAGGTAATTTAAGCCTAGATATTTTTTGCAGGGTACATTTATTAGTTTGACATTGTCACCATGTTCCTTTTCTAGTCCATGTTTGGTTTAGTTCCAGTGAAGTCCCAAATTTTGATGATGTGTGTGGCTCTAACCTTAGATTCACTGGTCAACGATGACTTTGACATGTTTTTATTCAACAGGTCTTTGAAAATGTAACACAAGAGACAAACAGCCGCAGCGTCACTCCACCTCTTTACATCACTGACACCGCAAAATAAAACTAGACACATTTAATCTTTCAACTGTAGTGGTCAAACACACACAAAAATATAAACTCATTCACTCATCACAGATTTAAGCACCTTTGTTCATAAGCCCTACAAAATGTAAAAAACAGAGGCTTAGTCACAGATACCACACAGAATTCTGTAAATATAGCCCTTTGCAACTTATCCCGCAAATCAAAGTTTTAATATTTTTGGGACAAAACTCAGAATCCATAGGAATAAGTTGCTTTTTATACAATCATCAAGGTTCTTTCATTATCTGCTTCACCCTGTTGGATTGAGGAACCATTTTAAAATAAGCACTGTGCTCATGGTGTCCTCGTGAAACCAAACATGTCAAATTATTATTATTCTTTATAGTCCAGAAAATGTTGCAGTTTTTTCCGATGCTCTGCAGACATCTGGACAGCACTGGGGGGGTTACAAAGAACAAAATTAGTGTGATCAGTCTCTAATTTCTAATATACAAAGCCGTCTTACCATCTAGTCTACAGATCAATGTATATAGAACAGGATAATCAATACTTATAAAGGTTTTCAATCACCCATAGCATAAAAAAACAGAACAGAAACATATTTACATACTTTTATTCATCTTTGTGCAATGTGCAACTTCAAAAAAATTGTATTTAAAATTTTCAAAAATTTGAGTCTGCCAAATTTGAGATAATCAACTTTTCTTAGTTACATTTTTGCTTAATTTTTTTGTTTTGATGGCGTGGGTAACCTAACCGTCCCTTGTCCAATATGTCCAGTCTGCCCTGCTAAACTACATTAGGTCTAATAGAACTTACTTGAGGTGTTCTCCGAATGTGGTGGTGATCCTGTAGAGGGCGGTCTTGAGCGTAGCCCTCAGAGCAAAGCGCAGTGTTTTATAGTTGCAGTCTTCCATAGTGCAGCCGGAGCGAGAGGGTTTACTGGAGGCATGAGGCAGCTTAAAGTGTCGGTCCACAGCCTGATCACAGGTAATGGGCAAGAAAACATGACAAAGATGGAGTTAAAGCAGTTCTTCTCACACAAAGTACCCCCTAATATCTGACCTAGTATAGTCCCATTTTTTTTAGATTTGGTGGTACACTAAAAGCCAAATTTAGGATTAAACCAAGTCTAAAACAAGAACAAAAATGGATAAAATACAACAAATGACTAGGGATGGATAAACTGGTATTTGTTCCAGTATTGGTGTCAGTCAACATTGATAATTTTTGGTACTGCCCCATTCTCTGTGTGCCCTTTTTGAACAGACTAATGAACCAAAAAGGATATAAAACAGTGTTATAGGGCTCTATGTTTACACAAACATGTAACAAATTTTATATCCCACGTAAATACAATTTTGTTATATTTTTAGAAAAGTGAAAAGTTAATTTGTGATCTTTACTTCAACTTAAGATAAATGTGTGGGCCTTGCTATGAATTTTAAAAGCTAAATATCAGTTATCGACCTATCCCTACATTAAACACTAAAACTGCCTTAGTGTAGCATTTTATTGTACTATTGTGCTACTTTGCAATAATTATCAATAACAAATCTGGGATATTTAAAAATCTTGTTCTTTTCCTTTATTAGTAGCCAGTTTCATTCAGTTATCATAGCCACACTTGGCCTTTTCAGGGTAAAAAGCTAAGTCAACAAAAATATATACTCTTGTATTTATTCATATACAAAAAAAAAAATTAATCAAAATAAGATCACATTATTGACACAAGTGTCTTAGAGGCTTGAGTTGGCACTTTTTTTTAATCACGTCCTTGGGCTAGGGTACTGCCAATCTTTTAGACTGAATGAGGGGAGATGACCACTTCACTGATGGCAGAAAATATGCATTTTACCTCTTGTAAGACCAACATTGAACTAAGAATGCTGGGTAATGTAGTTTGCACAACTCCAAACTGATCTTCAGTGTATGAGGCCTGGACAAGGTAAGACAATCCTGTAAATACAAGATAAGGGATTTCATTTGTCAATTCAAATTCATTAAAATAGGTTATAATTACAATTGATGAAAACATCTGCATATGCATTTTGTACCTTCTAGTGCCCAGATATGAGCTTGGCTGTCTGCGAAAAGTGCCTGACTGGAGGCTTCTGGGAGCTGCAATAAAAGTACAGTAATTCTTTGGACGAGGGAGCGATGGATTTACACTGTGTGACTTCGACTTTAGATAAACAGGGATTAGTAAGACTACCCTATGTCACACATGCATCATTTAACAAGACACTACATAACACATGGAATGAAGCGGCTGTTGGCCCCATAGGAAACCAGAGCAAAACTATAACGTCAACAAATACTAGGGTAAAACTGAAGCATGCAGTTAAATAAAAGATACGGTATAGGGCTGCACCATATATCACCATATATCACCATTACAAAACTGTAGTTAATTATTTGATTTTTAGATATCGCAAAAGAAAATTATAGTTTTAATCTAAATGCATTTTGTAATATCTTTTGTTATTTAGCTCTAATTTTGGTCTTTGTCATTATAAAATCCAAACAGAGACTAAACAGTTTGACTCGTAAATTTAGGCAAAGCAATAACATCTCCATGCAAACAAAAGTTATGCAATGTGCCCTGAGTGTTCAACAGTATGGCCTTGAACATGGCTTATCTCAAGCACTGGAGCACACCACCAGGCCAAGTCAGATCTGTGGAAATGCAACGTTGCTCACAGAAAGGAATGAGTATTTGTCAAGACAATAAAACACATCGCGGAAACATCGATACCAAGACTAATCTTAATGTGATTTTTTTTTTTTGCAGTATCGATGCCTAAGAGGAAAAAACAGTGTGATTTTGAGCTTTATCAGAAAGAATACAAGAACTCATGCTAAAAATATAGAAGAAAGTACTAATTTTGTATATGAAAATGACATTCCATTATTAAAAAAGGCGCATTTTGTATTGAGTGAATTCCTTAGTATCGAAATAGAGTTTTAAAAGTTTTAGCATTGTGACAACACTATAAAACATCCATAATGACAAAAAAAATGCTAAAAATATAGAATATTGCCATACTGTGGAATATTCTGGGCAAAGCAATAACATATGTATTGGAGAAACACATGTGGCGGATCCTCCATCAGAAAAATTATGGATTAAGTTCAGTAAATTTAAACTAAAACGTAAATACATCGCATAAGTGTATATAGTAGTAATTAATATACTAGAAATTAGACAGTTGAGAGACGTAAAATTTTTAGACATAGTTACCACGGTTCTCATATCGTGCAGCCCCAAGAGGAATCTCTATTTGTTTGATTGATCGCTGTGAGTTAAATTAAAGAGAGGAGACAGGAGAGGACACGTGTGTGAATCCTTAATACAAGCTTTTAAGGTAATTGGTTTCTCCCGCAGTCGCAGCAGGGGCAGTGGAAAAAGTCTGCAATAGTAATGTGTGCACAATTAAGAAGCCAAACCAGTGTAAATTAATCATGTATCTAGACGACATTAAGAGGAAAGTGCCAACAATACACGGGGACATGTCAAAAATAAAACCTATTAGGAAAAGTGAAGGCGTCTTAGCAGTTCCGATTCAAAGGAAAATTCAAAGTACTATGGCCATTTTGTGTCAGGTTGGAAAAATGCTGCCAAAATAAAAACCCATTTAAGAAAACGATTAGATTCTAGTAAATTTGTTTAGTAATTGTGTATATTTCTTAACAATTATACTAGAGATCGACCGATATGTTTTTTTCATAGCTGATGCAGATAATGATTTGTTATTATCCAGAGAAACTAATGGCCGATAAGATTTCAATTTAGTACAAACTCATCCATGACCGTGTTTTACCACAAACTGGATAAGAGAGCAGTGTCATCACATTTTCTTTTTTGGACAAAGGTGTTCAGATAAAAGGTGTTCAGATAAAGCTGTATGCATATATTCTTTATGCATATTTAGTCGACTGGTTGGGTCAAACTAAATATTGGAGGTTTTGAGATTTAAGGCCGAGGGGCTAAAAAGTGCAAATATCGATCAACCAATACTTTGAATACTGAAGTACCATTTGAATTGGACTGAAATTACTTTAACTTTTCCAAATAATGTTATTTTTGATGGTACATACTACACTTGTAAACTACAGTACAATAGAAATAAATCCATTTATATACAGGGGTGACAAACAAGCATGCAGGAACCAAGCCAAATCAAATGGGAATAGCTACAAACTGTGTATTCTTCTTACCTTGTTAAACAAATACATAACCAGCACTCGCTTTGCCATGAAATTTTTCACCTAAATGGGAAAATTTCAATACATTTAAACTCAAAATTGGGTTTAATCTGTCACTAGTACACCTATTTTACAAAATTGCTTGTATTGCTATGATTATGGCCATTTTCTTGGACTGTTATGCGATTCTTGTCAAAAATCTGTGCAGGAATAATAGAATCACTTAAACGGTCAAGACATTTATTACCCAAGACTAACAAAGCATTAATAAAATGTAGACAATTATATTCCAAAGGTACAGGGAAGTATGTGAACTAAAGCTATACCTGCTCTCGTTTGTTTTGAAGGAACTGAGCCAAAACGCCGGGTTTGGAGGCTTCCTGTTTGGGAGACAGAACCGGAGCTGGAGAAGGAGGAGGGCTGCCATTGGTTTTGGAGTCTGTAACAAAATAATGGGAGGATAAAACAAAACAAAATGAAACAAAAATACATGTATACTGAAATATGGAATCCAAGGGATTACAGTAATAAGAAAGAGCAGGTATTGGTGCACAATAATATTTACTGATTAGTTTTTTTTTATTTCCAATTTTTTAAACCAATATACCCCCTTTTGTTGCAATGAAGCAATGAAATACAGGAACATGAACGCAACCTTTGTCTTCACTGCTCACCTGTGGACGTAGACCAGAGTTTGGGCCCCCTCCTGAAGATGTGTGGGCTCTGTACAGTTCCATGCCAGGGAGAGCACTGTTCAACTGGGGCAGTGAGGCGGCGCAGAGCGGGGGAGGAGAAGGGGCTGTCCAGGTCTGGGGTAAAGGGGGCGGTCAAGGGGCTGTGGGGGCCTCCTGCCATGGAGCGAGCGAACACAGAGGCGGGGGTCTTCAACAGGACAGCGGGCCGAGGGGAGAACAGGTCATCTCCAGAGGTCACTACAAAGACAAAGAAATGGATTTGTCACATTGATAATTTATACATTTCCAAGTTCTCTGGGTGAACAGGTCATCTCCAGAGGTTACTACAAAAAAGTCACATTGGTAAGAGCTGAATAATTTATAAATATTCAATTGTGTGCTTCATACTTGACCGGCTCACCTATTTTACAGAATTACTTTTTGCAATTGCTATGATTGAAGCCATTTTCCTTGATTGTTATCTCAGCTCAAATGGGAATTATTGTCAAAATTGCCCAAAAGCCTTGGACCAAATCTATGCAAAACAAAAAGGTTTTGTCAGACAGAGATTATGATTAGATTTTTAAAAATAAATGTTCCCATTGAGAAGAGAAGACACTAGAGACAAGACAATTTACTGTAATTTGTCAGTTTGACAGTTGAGGTGTAAACCACAGGGATAGCAGGTTTTATATGAACAGGACCAAGTGGAAATAGAATATTTTCTTGTAAGTTCTAATCTTGTACACTGTAGGTATTTGCGTTAATTTCCCAGTCCAGTTGCTGCTAGAAATCATGACTAATAAGAGGAAGTCCAACATTGGCTTGATAATGAATGAAAAACGTTTCTAACAGACAAAAAAAAATAAAAAAATCCTACACTTGAGAGTTTCACTATACCAGTATCAAAATATGAATATAAATTAAATATTTGATAACAATGTTTCCACAGAGACTACAGCCATAAGAAACAAATGATAAAATACCTGATGCTTCAGACGAGCTCTTCCTCTCACTCCCGGTGGACAGAGACTTGGCGCGGCCATTTGTTGCCACAGTGTCGTGATACGCCACCAGCCTCTGGGTTAGATCAGACAGCAGCCACAGGCACTCCTTACTGATGGCGTTCCAGTGATGAGGGTGGCCACCTATGGAGAACAAAATACACATTACAAAATAATTTAGAGCTGACTACCGGTGCATTGCAAAATCTAAAGAGAGGGTAATACACTTCTATGGGATATTAATTGGTAACACAACATATTTAGATCATCGCCCCCACCTACCCTTTGCTGTTCGAGCCAAATCACTCCCCCATCAGAGCACTATCACATTACAATCAGCGTGCATCCCACTAATGAAACTACTGCACATCACATTAGGTTTGTCAAGTTTTAGTGTTTTGTTTAGCATCATGCTTTTGTAAATTTCTTGAAAATTGCTGTTCAGGAGTATGGGTGACGCAGGCTTGCTCAACAGAAGACTGTTGACATAGCTTAATCCTATGAATACAGACTACATTTACCTGGCTGACTAAGGCTGAAGACCTCAGCGCGGCGCATTGGGGAGTGCTGAGAAAGAAGGGCCAAGTCCTGCAGGGCTAAAAACTAAAAGAAAGGAAAAGACAAATAGGATGCATGTTTTAGAGTAATCTTAGACCAACACAGATTTAAATTTTGTGCACAATTTACCTTCAGAATCATGGGCTGCTTCTCTGCGATGACTTTGGGAAGACACTGTTGGGCGTCATCAGTGAAGGATGTCTGGACTGGAAAATTGTACAGCTACAGAAGAAATGCAACAAAACATGGATTTAGGATCGGGATATCAAGGGGTGTATTGTTAAAAAATATGACAATAAATTTCAATAATCAAATACATGTTTAGCAGTAAATTGAATATACTACATACATACATACAACCCTCTGCATAAATTCCAGTACATTAGATATTTTGTTATTACTTTATAATAACTGCCCTCTAGTGTTCTAATACAGACAAAACTAAATTGAACCTTTCCTGAATAGTTTTAGAATGGTCTTTCTATAATGAATTTTACCAAAACTAGTCTAAGACCACATGGTATTGGAGAAAGTGCAAATCGTTTTGTGTTGACAATTACATCCATTGTCAAAAAAAGTATGTTTTCATGATCACTGTGGTGTTGAAAACAGTATTGAGCATCAAGCCCTTTTCCTTGGTACCGTAATCAAGTTGGAAATTTTTGTTTAGAGACATTAGCAGCAAATAATGTTCATAAAATGTAATCAAAATAATTGCCACCAGATTGTCGTCTAGCCTTACCTCTGTGACAAAAATCCTAAAGAGCAGCAGAGTGGTGTACCATGTGAAGAGGAGGAAGGAGGCACTGATCCATGTGTGGTAGAGTAAGGAGAGATCCAACAGGCCGCCCACAGTGTCCAGGGAGTGAACGGAGCTGGGGAGCAGGTTACACGCATGCATTATTCACACATGACAAATCTATTCCAGCAACATCAAGTGGGAGGTCAATAATGTCAAAATGTTATCGGGTAGGTCCACTAACCTGTCCACCTCCAGGTTTAAAGTTTTACACAACCAGGCTTTGGGCACATGTCCTGAGGAAATAGAGACAGCATAAGTTTGGAGTTACCTTTTTCATAAAACAATCCAAAAGTTATATCTTGGACAGCTGGTTTGAAAATGATCTTATTAATTAATTATTCAATCTAAAACATCAAGTTTAACAACAAGTTTAATTACTTTCAAATAGGGCTGTGCAATTAATCAAACGTTATCAGTAAGGTTAGGTTGAGGATTATTAAGTGTGCATTGTCTAGAGTAATGAACACCAAGAAAAATGAAAACTGAATCAAAAATTGTGATTGATCCTTGAGGGTATAAAAATGATACAACTTCAAACACTGTTGACTCAACCTAAAAGTCAAACCAACCGTCAACATGAAATTCCAGCTATGAAACTTTACTTGTTGAAAATACCACCATTGCACAAAATGTACTCAGGTTTGAAGTTTTCAAGGTTTAGTATAGACTAGGTGTTACTAAAGTAAAGTAAAGTAAAGTCTGAAATAGCCACACTTGGAATCATGACTTACCCAGAAAGTAGTAAACAATAAGAAAGTTCCTGAGTGAATAAAGTGCTTGAGTGGCGCTGCACTTCACTACCAGCGGAATGGAGCCCTTGAAGCGCAGATATTTGTATTGCTGAAAGGGGAAACATTTACTAAATGAAGCTATTAACACACTTACCAAAAGATTGAAAACATTTTAGAAAGATATCATTGGTAAATTTACATAATGATCAATAATAATTGAATAAAAATAAAAATATGTGTAAAATAGTATTGCTCATAAGAGGTATGTGGAATTAATCAAATGTAAATGGAATTGATATCAAATTGATTGCTGGTCAAATCAAATATATTGGCCTGGGTTCTAATTCTATGGCAGTAACAGTGCATGGTTTGGAGCAGACTAGGGTTGCCAAAAGTACTGAAAATCAGATATTAGTAGTTACTAAAACTAGTATTGAAACTAGATACTCATTTGAACAGGTACCAATACGAAAAAGGTCACATTCACAGGACAGAAATGAACCTTTCCTGAATGGCTCTTGAATGATCTTGCACTGTACCATCACAAGCATAAGACCACATAGACTAGTATACGCCCATGAAAGGAAACTACCTGGTTGACAGAGGGATTACACAGATAAGGCCACATGGTAATATAAAGAAAATACTTACTTTGAATGTTGAAAATGACATTCTATTGTCTGTTGTGTTTTTTTTCATCATCATGGTATCGGAATCAGTATTGAGTATCGAGTCTATTCCCTAGCATCAAAATAAAGCTTGAAATGGTTTTTTTTTTATATAAAAAGTCTTGTATTGTCAGTGGTTATATTTTATAATAACAAAATATAAAATCAAAATGTCATGATCGAGCAATACAAGAATTTTTTAGATGTCATATCACCCATCCTGAACTCAATACAACAAATGAATACAACATACTTGAACTGTGTGGAAGGCGACGTAGTTCATGTTGTGGATGACACCCAAAAGGCTGTGAGAAAACCCCGTGAAGGTCCCAGAGAGCAGAAGGAAAAGATGATACTCATTCAAACACATGTGAGCAGGACCCCCTCTGAAATGACAAACAAAACCATTAGCTGACACATAACATACAATATGCATCATATAATTGGCCAGTGTAACATTTCAGACACTTACACATCACTCTGCTGACAAGAGTAACCAAGGGTCTCATATCTGCCTCCAATGGTGACAGCACAACACCAAGCAATAATCATTCCCATAATGCAATGCACCAGAGAATTGAAAAACTGGCGAGGGTGGAGGAGCTGACCAAGTAGGGCAATTTTTGAGCACGCAATTGTAGGGATAACTGCAATAGAGAGAGAACTTTTAAAAACAATTTAAGAAAACCTAGAAATGCACAGTAAAGTAGGTGTGCAACATCAAATCAAGAATCAAGATTAATTGTGAGTAAAATTGACTATTGAAACCTTTACTTGTGGTCTGTATAATAAACAGACTATAACACCCCACATGTGCTTGGAAAAAAGTTTTAAAACACAGAGCCATGATTAAAGGTACACTATGTAACTTTCTGGAGGTGGCACGTCCCTTGTTAAAACCATACGGAACATTCTCCATGGAGATAGATAGGTTTTTGCCATACTGCATGGAGATAGATAGGTTTTATGCCATACTGTGAAAGATCATAGCCAAAGGAACAACATTTCCATGGAAAGAAGCAGCGGGAGGCCATCAGGCCAAATAAGAGTCAGATTTGTGGAGATGCAAGCCTGATCAGAGTAAGGATGCATGTTTTTCTATGTTTTTCAGACCAATAAACACAACCAAAATGATAAAACATGCTTTTATTTCGGTCTTACTTTTAAATAAGTCATAATCAGGCAGCATTATTTTATCTTAATCTTGTTAAAATTGTTTTCATGAATGCGCAATAATAATAATTTTTTGACATGTCGACAACTTAATCATTACTATTGACAGAGTAAAGTCAAAGTTAACTCATTAGTGTACTACCATGCACTTACCTGTGTAATACTCCAGGTTGAGAAATCCGATTACAATAACAACACCACACAGAAGGATCAGGGAGAATATGGCACCAATACTTAACAGGAGGGACAGGCATTCTATAAGGAAAAAGAAAATCATTTAAATTTCAAGTTAGTTTAAAGTCTTTGTTTGGGAATAATCTGATTAATTTGGAAGTCATTTAAATCTTACCCGATATCCATTGCACTGGGTGAAAAATACTGAAACGACTGAGGATTACAAAGACCGCTGTGGTCGGGGGCAACAAGAGGACTGCCCAAGCAATACTGGCTGCAGCTCTCCAGCAAATCACCTGAATAATAAAAGGACGACTTATCGAGTATTTGCATACATGAATAGTGAATATTTTGACAAATTGCATAAGTATATCATTTACAACTAAACACTGAAGAACATGTTTTTTCCGACAGTGGCAAAGCATAAGGCTGCAAAGATTTATGCATTCATATAGAAAGATTGTACTAAGTAACATTAGGTATATTGTGAAGTTTTACGCTATTATTAAATGTTTGTTTACATGTCATGAACATTTGAACGATTTGGCAGTGTCACTGTCCAAAGCATCCTTTTAGTGACTCATTCATTCTCGAGTCCATAGCATTACCGTTAGGTAATTTATTCGTTGTTACATACCTAAATTGGCTTCAAAACCAGTGAAATAACAATTTCTTCCACAATAATATGTTATTTGCACACTTTACTTTGTTTAAAAATTGAAAATTAGCATGACAGCTAAGTAATGCTAACAACATCATACAGCGTTCACCACCTCTGCTCGCTTTTGATGCGAAAACAACTTTAGCACTTACCTTACGGACAAACCAACAGCTTTGCTGAACTGAAAACATGTTGATTTTTTCATAGAGAACCACAGCGCACAATAATCTCTCCGAATCTCCTCCTGTCAAACTCTTTTTCTCTCCGTTTCCCACATCGCGCCACATGCATTCAAGGACCTCCGCAGGAACCGCGGCATAGGCGTCCAACTAAATGCCTGCTGCCAGCATTTCTGACAGGCGAGCAAAAACTAGGTCTGTAAATTAAAATACACTTTGACAATCTATGCTACAGCTTCTTATTTTGTTATTCAAGGTAGGTTAACTCAATTAGCTTCCAGTAAAACAGTGACAAAGCGCTTAGTCAAATATACAAAAAATAAAGCCCTGGATATACAGGCTATAAGACAAAAAAAAAAAGAAAAAAATTTGCCAAATGATTTAATTACTTTTGAAGTACCATCACATGCCATAAAATAGGCCTTTCTTTCAAAATCTTTTCTCTCATCTATTTATATACATTGGTATGAAGCATCAGCAATGCCAATCTTATAACAATGTCATGATCAGTTATGAATCCCTTTATCATGGTGGTAACCATTCCCATAACTGGGGAAACTATGTTTATCCAGAACAGTCTTCTTGTCATTGTCCCGAGTGAATGGCTTGGTTTCAAATGCATTGGCGGGTAGTTTCTGAGATAATCCGATGGACATTTCAGTCTGAACGTGTCGGTGCGTGAACTGTTTCTGTCCAGGTTTGTGGTTGATTGCTGGCAGTGCAAGCTGTTCCCTCTGGACCTTCTTGTCCTCCCAGAGCTTCAGCAGACGCCGTTGGTTGTTGGTCATGTCCTTGAGGTTCTGCTGGAGGCTTTGAACCTGGTCCTCCAGCAATGTTTTGGACGTGACTGTGTTTGCCAGTTCTGACGTCAGATCATCGATGGTCAGACTGAGTTTACCTGTTTTTTCCACCAGAGACACACACTCTCGTTCCTTCTCATGCAGGTCGGTGATGATGTCCTTGGTGGTCTTGCCATTGAACTTGGGACTGGCCTCTAGTCCGATCTCAGTCCGGAGGGTCTTCACTTGTTTCCTCAGCTCTTTGTTGTCCATGGTCAAGGTCTTGAGTTTCTGCTTCAGTGCCTCTGTAGAGCGCATCCTGGATTCATACTGCCTCAACTTCTCCCTCAAAACACTCTCTCGGTGCAAAGCGTCATCTCTCTCCTTCCTGCACTTTTCTAAAAGTTTAAGTGTCTCAAACTTGGAAACTTTTGCATCCTTTCCATTCGACGAGGCCATCCTTCAACAGACTGTCCACACAACAATGAACAATCTATGAACAAAGAACCATTGTCTAGAAATACAAAATCTCAAAGTGTTAAATTATCCAAAAATCCATTGTTTTGATAAATCCTTTTCTGTGCGCAGGCAGCGTGTTGCATGGCTGAGGCTACTGTGCAGGTGACATTCTTGGTATAGGGATATGGCTCTGTGACAGGCTGCTCCGGTGTAACTCAAAGCTGGGGCTAGAATGACCATTAATTAGGGCGCCACCATCCTTTTGACACAGTTTCAAGTGACACAATTTTTCTATTTTGTTAATTAATGTAAAAACTCGACTTGGTGGAAATAACTATGAGGTCAAGAGCTGTAGCAGTGGTAATGGTACAAAGTAAAGCCAAATTTAGCGTTGGAACAAGGTGTAATTTTCCACTGTCAATGACCTGTGCATTAAAGCATGACACAGTGGAGTCGATTAGCGACTTCACACAGTGTTGATGAACGGCTAGGAAAAACTACCAGACAAATGCTTATTTTCATAAAGTCCAACCTATTACTTTCAATCTCATGCTAAATATTTAAAAAGTCAAACTGTTGAAATCTATAGACAGGCCATGAATCTGATAACCTGCATGAGTGGGATCCAGGGTCACACAAGGTACAAGCCATGTTTATTAAAGACACTATGTAGCTTTTCTAGTGGAGGGTCTGCCCCCTGCTTGTCTCATTGAAATGTTTTGGGGGTTTTTTTTGTCCGAAATGTTCCACAGTATGGCATTATCTATCTATAGATTTTGCATTTCTTTAATTACAGATGTATTTATTCGAAGAAATACCATTATTAACATCCATTCAGATTGTGAGCAGGATTGCCTCTCCACAGATCTAACCATCTAACCACAGATCTTGGCCTGATGGCATCACCTGTTTGTTATACTGTGAAGCATTTCAGGCAAATAATAACATCTCCTTGGAGACAAAAAGGTGGACAAGAAAAGTTATGTAGTGCACCTTTAAAAGCCATGATCTCATTTGAGCCTAAAATGTACTGGAAATGCTTAAAATGTTAAAACACTTTGCTAATTAGTTAACTTGTAATTACATATAAATAAATAGACTTGTAATTCACAATAAGACCCTTTATTTTAGCTTGAAACACATTACCATTATATGCATATGTTACATACAAATCATAACTATAAAGCTAGTTATAAAAGTTTAAAATTTTACATGATATATAGACTGCATCTTTGGTGTTTAGGCACTCAGGAAAAGAAAAACAAAACTATATGAAATAAACCTTAACCACATAAAATTCATTTTAGTAATTTGTACAAAACATTTGATTAAAGTTATATACAAAAATGTCTATACAGCTAGTAATCAAAGTTGTTTACTAAATAAAGTATTAGGTGGAAAACTACCAAACTGCTAAAAAGAGATCCCATGTACTGTGTAACACTATACCCCATTTATCTCCGAGGAAGTTTAGAACCCATCCCATTAGAAATAACATACTCGGTACCAGTGTTTCATTTCCAAAAGGTCATGTAGCTTGGACAAGGCGCCATGCTGAATCTTGAGGGCCCAAAGTAGAATGTTCAAGTGCATGTGAAATCCAAACGACCCATGACTTCACAACCGCAGCAACCCGAGTCCCGCTAATAAGGCAACAGGAGAAGCTGCGATTTGAAAAAAAGGACAACAAAAAGAATAACACTTAGAAGAAGAAGAAATCATGTTGGTAGGAAGTGTAGTGTCACGTTGCCTTCCTCACTGAATCAACACTCGTACCACGCAATCGAACTAGGTCCCTAATTGAAGTAGCTTTTTAATTAAGCACCACAGGTAAAAATGGAAGTGGGAAAGTACATAGTGAACAATGGGACATGAACATATCAGGTCACAGGTGGTGTTGTTGTGTTGTGTATCAAAGGTGGAAGTGGTGAACTGCGAACACGCAACTGATTAAAGGCACAGTGTGCAGCATTTATTTTCCCAAAATTGTGAATTAATTTGTAAAACAATAAAATCCGTTTCGTACATGTTTAACATTTTTAAAGAGAAAATACAGTACATTTCAAAAATCTTTTAAAAAATTGAAATAAGGTTGTGTGTGAACGGTATGTACAAAAAAATAGGCACGGTTGACATTGTTTACCTTAGACATGGTTTGCTGTTAATTTAACTCCTACAGTAGGGCCAGAGAATTTTTGAGGAAGTTCTTCTGGTTTACTGAAGAAGTACATCTGAAACAAAATGGGGGGAAAAAATGTATCATAGGAGATATGCAGGGTAAGGAATTATTGTAATGTTACATTAAAACCATACTAGTAATGAAAAATATTTAAGTATTGAATTCAACTATTAAACTACAAGATATAGCACTGTTTTTTTGTCTTTGTAATTAATGATGTAAAGAAGTACAAGTATTTCAAATCAATCAAATTACTTAACAGTAAAATACAGTCTTTATAAAATAGCCATTATCATTGTGATCCCTATTGTGATCCCTATGATGATATGCTACTTTGTTGATATTGTGATACAGTGCTTTTCTGTTTAACACAGCTCTATGTAGACACTTTCCCCATCTTCTTTTCCTATTAGTCAGTCTCTGTCATGCTCTGAATGACTGACATGTGGTTTTAACTAATCACAGCAAAGTGTGAACTCACCAGTGTTACCTATTAAGGACAATATAAAGCTGCAAGTGTACAAGAATTGTTATAGAGCTGGAATTCTGGTCCTGGCTCTACAAAAATGCGATATGTATTTTTGGCATAACACCACCCCTAATATGAATATTACTTAATAGCACAAGTGATGATGCAAAGAGTCTTAGAAGTACATTTTATGATAACAAAGTATACTTAAACCTCTGTTAGCAGACCATAATCAATCAAGACCAAAAAAGCTGTTCCTTTGACAGGAGGCAACTGTGCAGCAAATGAAGAGTCCTTAAAGAATACTTAGAGAATATGGGAAAGCCATTTGTCTTGGTAAGCCTTCAGACACTGGCTTACTTTGTAGACTAATTACATGAATGCTAGCAGACACACAATGCCACCCAACGAAGACAAGGCTGACAGATTAACAAGTTCGCTAACAGCTCATTCTCACACCAGTCACAAAATGTGGTCAAAGTTTCCGATGAATACAGCTAAGGGCAGGAGTAGCGAGAACTTGACACTGGGAAGAGTATGGTAATTTCTCGGAAGGGCAAAGACAGTGCAATAATATACAATAGCAAAAGGATACAGTAACAGAATTAGTAGTGGTGGTAGTAGTAGGTAGCATAAGTAGTAGTAGTCAGTAGTTATAGTAGTGATGAAGTGAGTCATTGAAGTTGAGGTATGCAGTGCACTAAAGTCAGTTGAACTTTTACAATAGTATTTTGAGAAGTGATGCACCAATAAGTAAATTTTGGGCCGATGCAATACAGATATTATGATACAAGCTTGGGCTGACAGCCAAAATCAGGCTGATACTTTTCTATACATTATTTGGTTATTTATACCACCGTTTTATTAGAGAACCAAGAAATATAGCTTTGTAGACAATTTGTATGTCTTGTCTTTAATTTATGTGTACATTTATTGAGTGAGGTTCGATATATGATCATTTGCCACAATAATTTCATTTTATCAATCAAATCATGCATTTTTTAAATTAATTGAGATTGTAAAAGATGCTATTTTACAATGCTTTTACTATTTTCTGGCTACCCTTTCCAACTCCAATTGGAATCTTTCTTTTGAATTCAAATTATAACCAATTCATGATGCTATATTACAAACCTAATAGCATGCTATCAATGACTGTCCCAAGTTCTGGCGCAAGTATGCTTTTGTCAGTCAACTGAGAACATTCAGGACCAATTAGACGCCCATGTTTATTGTTATCGGCGCAGAGACGGACAAGCAGCTTGGATTAGCTCAGACAGAAGTGCCGAGTCGCCAAATCACGCTGTGAATGCTGTATCTCATTTCCACCAGAGATTTTTTTTCCATTGCTCTTCAGTGAGACTAAACCGAGGATTATGTCAAAGCTAAGGCACACATTGAGTCAGGGATTGTTGGGGGTTTACCTTACAGCCCACAGCGAGCAGGACGTTGAAAGTGACAATGGTGGAAAGGATGGCGATGTAAACTTTAGGGTGGTCATCCCGAACTGCGGGCCAAAATGTCATCATCAGAACAGAGCCAGAGAGGCACAGGGCAATCATTATAGACAACCACTGCAGCCACATGAATGGGAGAATCCAAATGATCTGGGAAAACATGGGAAAAGATGTGAAGTTAGCCAATAAAAGTAGAAGAGTTGTTTGCATCACACCAATATTTCATTATGACACAATACAAGCTTAAGAGCTGGTTCAATCTGATTCAAAATGTTGCATGTTGCATAAGTTGCACTTTTTGCAAATATGACTAACATGCAACTCTGTATGGTAGGTTGGTAAAGGGTGCAGTTCATTCTAACTTTTACAGATGTAGTACTCTGTGCTATCAGCTACACACTGTTACATTTTCAAACAATGTCTGTAATAAACTTGTCTGCACTTGGAAAATACAGCCCTTTGCTATTAATGTTTGACCAGGAACTAAAATGAAAATCTATTGACTTTTTAATATTGTTTGATGTTATAAACTTGGTTCAGTTCAACTGAATGACTCGGACTTAACACGAGTATACAGGTGTAAATTACCATTCATGCTATAATCTGGCACCAGCATCTTTCCTAGGACACTTGTCATGGTGAATGTATTGCTGTGCACTGTTCCTCTAAATATAAAAGCATACCAAATATAAAACCATACCAAGAATTAGGGTTCAGTTATGTACAATAGTAGCCCTTCCTGCATGCACCACATACACTTTTTTCAGATGTATATTTAGCATTTATATTTGAACATGTATATCTTACCACAGCCGGTATGTAAACTGCTAGTGAATATCCGTACACACAGACAATCTCCATAAAGGAATATGACACCAGGTTCGTGACCTTGTTGCTTCTCCACAGCAGGACACCCCACAGCGCCAGAGGAACCAGCCATGCATAACTGAAGATGGCCGTGGCAGCTATAGTCACTGGAAAACAAACATCAGTACACTCAGTGAACTTGATTGTTACCAAAATATTCACTATGAAACTAGATGCTATGTTCTGTACAGCAAATAATTATATTCAGGCATTTATGGATATCAAGATTATTCAGTCAGTCTATAATTGTGATGACTCAGGTCACAATATAATCGTAAAACAAAAAAATTATAATAATAATGGTGATACTCCAAAAAAGTTAAACTTATTTTTATCTGTCTGTTTATAGCACACTGACATCTATCACATCTATATTGTGTCATCCCAATAATCAAATTTATAGAATAATAAATAATTGTATTTTCAGACTTTAAATTTAGGGGGAAAATATTAAGGGCAAGATTGGAATTTCTTAAACTTAGAAGTCTACTCTTTTTTAAAAATATGTTTCAGAAATGGTATATAATTTGATTTAATGAATACCAATTAAATATAGAAATGACACTGTACAGAGTATTTATCACAAAGTGCATACATTTTCCATACTCACCTTTCCGGAATTCTGGGGTGTACTTGTAGTTGGGATTGCCTAAATTCACCAGAAAGGTTGAAATATTTCCACTAATTGCAATGGCAAAGACGAGAGTGGTGCAGATCCAAAAAGGCCCTAAAGAAAAAGAATAAAAGAATACTAATAATAATTTCCGTTTTAAATGCATCAAATAATTTCCCTTCCCTCTCTAATTTAACACTACATAAACTAACCATAGAGATCGGGATTTCTCCGAAGGTAGGTGTGGATAAAGTTTTTTCTAGGCCATGGCAGCACAGACCCCAGTATTCTTTCTTTAACCTGAAAATGTGCACAATATATTGAATACGATACATAAAAAAACTGAAAAAGTCTTGCGGTAAAAATGTATGAAAACTTTACATGGTGTGTGTCAATGTCAAAGAATTGCTGGTAGTACTCAAATGTCCAGAAAGCAGCATTTTTCTTTTGTCCGGAGAGAAGCTACAAAGGTACAAGACAGCACAATAATTAAATATTGTATGTTTACCTTTGTATATTTTAATAAAGTAATTGACCTGTTTCCAACCTTTGTCTGGTCATCACTGGACACTGGGTCTTCCTCATATGCATCAACACTGGTGTCAGTCTTTTTCTGCGAGTCAAATTTAACATCTTCATCCTCAATGTTGATCGTGACTGCATCTCTACTAGGCCCCAAGAGATTACCAGAGTCATCAAAATCTATCATTGGAAAGAAATAAAACATACACATAAAATACGTTATGTATATTTGCTTTGAATGATAAAAAAACGATAAAAAAAAAAAAAAAAACTCACCCTGGAATTCAAAGGGATCTTTCATGGACGCCATTTTAATCTATTTTATTCAAGGTTACCAAACTTTATGCGCAAACAATAAGCATTGATTGGAAAGCTGGTGTAAAAAAACAAAACAAAAAAAAAAAAACAACCAACCAACCAACCAACCAACCAAACTAAAAAACTCTGTCTGTATTTATTATAAAAATGCTGTCTTCTTTATTATTTGTAACACCGTTTCCATCTGCCAAAATAATAAAAAGGTGAAATCATAGACTGAATATATGGGTGAAATTACAAATTAAAACGATAACTTGTTAGTTGCTGTTAGCACTAGCTTCTAACTTCTTTACTTAACTAAGTCTTCTCAATCACAATAAATCGGCGTTGCAAATGGACTAATTTGAAAAACAAGTCGTTAAAATGGCAAATATAGCTCGAAAACAAATAGCTTTAGACGGACGTTTTCCTAAAACCGTAAAAAATCATTACATTTCCAACTTTGCCAGCGTTGACAGGGGAAACGGAAATTCGAAACATGTAAACACAACGTTCTCCGGTTAATTTCACAATAAGGCTTATAAAATATATAGATACAAATGTATTGTTATATAGGCTTCATTCATACACTGTATGCGACTAACAATATAAAACATAATCAAATGTTTGAAATTTGTTAATTAGATAGATAATTAGGTTTATAAACATCTGCTTTTAAAATCTAGTGTTTTATTTTGACATCTGAAAGCATTTGCTCCAAACTGTGATGCTAACGAAGTAGGCTAAGCAGAAGAACTCGAAATACCTCCTAGAGATCATTAAAATAATTTATAATGTAGAATATATGGACATATCAGTTTGACTCGATTTTAACTGAAATCATCACACTCCAGATGCCATTTCCTCGCACATCTGATTGGAAGTTTGGCTGTCGGATTGTATTTGTCATTTGTTACTTTATCTTATGAAAAATCTTGCGACTTTGGCATGGACAGCAGCAGTACCATTTATGTCCGTGAAAAGGGCAGCCTTCGTCGTGTTAGTGACATAGTGCTAGGTCAGCCCAAACCTGTGTCATCATGTAGAAGGACGAACCCATTTGTGTTGAGAAAAGAGCATTTTATATTCACCTACAATGAGGAAGGGAGCCTGAGATACACATCCAAATCTCTCTTTGACATAGCTTTAATGTTTGTTGCTGATAATATCCAGCATGTTGACTCCCTCGTGGACTTCCCTGAGCAAATAGGAGATAGACTTTTTGCAGCAGTGGAGGAAAACCGTATCTTTTCTAATCCAGATTTGTCCCCCAAAGCAATGCAGTTATTCAGTGACGCTTATGGAGATTTGGTGCTTAGATCTTTGTGTTTACGGAATAGGTAAGATGTAACAATCATTTTGCATTGTCACATGTGCTTGGTAACATTGCATTTTATTTATAACATTTTATATATCTACAGGTTTCCTCTGTTTCATGAGAAAATAAATGAAATCAAAACATTTCATGGGTTGAGGACACTGGATCTTTTTGGATGTAGACTTGGAGATGCCCATGAGATATTTCAGCACCTGACATCCAGCCTGATGACAAGGTAAAGCATGACTTGAGGGAGAATGTGGTTCAAATCATATAGTGGTTGCTGCTTTATCGCCGTAAGTTTGGTTACAACCAGTCCTTCGTTGTATCCTTGGGCAAGACACTTCACTCACTTTGGATAATAATGAACTGGTAGTTATTGGGGAGGCTGTTGTCACTGATTGGTAACCTAAAACATACACAATAGGTAACAATGCTCCAGCTAGTGTAGTCCTGACCAAGCCTAGCTCAAGATCTGGAGATGGGTCCCCACTTCTCTTAACACGTTGCTCAAGCGGCATTGAAGGATATGTCAAATCTTGAGGACTTTACTATATTGGCAGCCACATATTTGGCCCCAAAGCAAAAATCATCCCAAGATGTTTCATAATACTTCATCATATTAAATGCAGTGTTAGTTGATTTCAAGATGTTTCTTTTGGCTTAAATTCTTAACAAAATAACACATGTTTTGTTCATACATATGTTAACTCTCAGTGTGTTCACATTAGGGCTGGGCAATTAATCAAAAGATCGAGAGATTGTGATATGGTTGGGGTTTTTGAATAGAGAGGTCCACAGCCAGTCCTGTTAGTAAAAGGATGT
The DNA here is from genome assembly GCA_000787095.1 of Periophthalmodon schlosseri. Taxonomy (NCBI): domain Eukaryota; kingdom Metazoa; phylum Chordata; class Actinopteri; order Gobiiformes; family Gobiidae; genus Periophthalmodon; species Periophthalmodon schlosseri. The sequence goes on along the minus strand of KN470725.1, from coordinate 8,760 downwards.
GGTTTGGAGCAGAGTTCAGACTTTGGAGGGAGACATTTTTGGGGCTTTGTTTTTGAAAAGACTGAATAAAATTGGGATCAACATGAGGAAAAATATATTAGATTTTTTTTCTTCATAGAAGGCCTAGTTCACACAGAAAGAAATTCAAAAACATGTTTTTCGGTATACTAACAAAATAAAAGTATAAGACTAAATATTAGTTGCTGTGAGAAGGTCCAGCATGACCCCAGCAGGAGTGATTATTTACTGCTACTGTTGATTGTAGTCTGATTTTTCTCTGCAGCTTGGAACAACTTTTTATTGGAGGCAACAGTATTTCTGATGTGGGCCTGCAGAGACTGACGGCACCAGTAAGAATGATGAATAAAGGACTGGACTCACTGAAGTCTTTAGACATTTCCTGTAAGTTATAAAAGTGTAGTAAAATAATGCTTTTTAATAGTAAAATTGCTAATATTTTTTCTTTGTTTTCTATTATAGATAACCCAGTCACAGAGAGAGCTTTCAAATACCTTATGTGCCTCCCAAAACTTGAAAAACTGGATGTGTCTGGAACGGGTATGAAGGTATGAAAATATTTAGTTTTATTTACATTTCTGTTTATGTTTTAACTGGAATCTGACGGGTGAAATCTTCAGCTTGGTCCAGGGTTGAATAGATGCATCCGTGACTACCTCGGGCTCATCCACTCTGAGAAAGCACTGGACGATTTTGATCATTCCAAATGTAAAACAGAAGGATGGGCAGAGCAGGTAAAATGGAGTTAAAGGTTCACTGTGCAACTTTTGTAATTTGGAATGTTATACGGTATGACATTAAATTAATATTCTCCATGGAGACAAGCAGGTGGCATCACCAGACCAATTATAGGTCAGATCTGTGGCAAGGCAAGCCTGCTTACAGTAAGAAGGTTTTTCAATAAATTTGATTGTTTGATTTTCAGCAAAAAAAGGTGAAAGTGACTTAACCTAAAAAAATGTTGGTTAATGCTAGCTTGCTTTTTTTGGTCAGACTGTGTTAAAACAAAGCTCAGATTAAAGTCTAACTTGAGTAACAGAGCTTCAGACAGAGCCTACAGTTGGCATCACACCCCCAAGGAATGCTGATGACATCAGCTGCAAAGTATCAATAATAAAACAAAAACATTTACAGTGTGTCTTTGTAAACTTGTCTGCTTATTTTTAGGTGGTTAACCAATGGGAAACAAGTGGGACACAAATGCCAAAGCTGAAGAAACTTGAAGAATCAAGGACATCTGCACTACGCTTCTGTATGTTTTTATACTTTGTACAACTAAGCCATGCACAACTAAGCCCCCATCATTTTGTATACACTTTTTGCAAATTATATTCTTTTTCTAGTTGGCAGGCAGAAGTTTGTGCGGGACATCCTGAACGCAGCGCCTGTGGTACATGAGAAAGATGATGACCCCAAGGAGACATTACATTTTTATAAAGACACTGATAATAACTTGAAACAGGAAAAGCATCATGCTCCAACAGCCTGTAAAGAAGTTAAGACTTTTCTGAATGGTAGTAGTAAGAGGCCACGTCAGTCTGCCTGGTTTGATAGTGAAGCCCCACCCACAAAAAGATCATCAGCTTTTACAGAAGAGGACATGGACTTGTTAAACAGCTATTAATTGTTTACCTCAGCTGAGCCTACACAATGCCCTGTTTTTAAGTACTTTTATATTAATAAAGATAATTGAAAGTTATAATTGCATGAAATGGTATTTTGGAAAGGTCATGTTCATTGTTGACATATTATTGTTGGTGTTTATATAGGAAAGAACTGTTTTACCGGTACTATCAGCAATAAAGCTTAGGATCGAATTTTGGTCGAGTCAAAACTTTTATATAAAATATGAAAAGTAAATGAACGAGCTACAAAAAAACTTGATAAGCTGCTGGGTCACTACTGATATTTTACGAACCACGCACCATAGTGTCGTAGTGTTTTGAATGAACGCTCACGTTGGTATTTAGAATCTTAAAATCTACATTAATTTAACAACACTATTATCTGCCCTACTAATTTATTATGTCTTGCTTTTTAAATTTCGTTGTGCAGTCTGTGCAATGACAATAAAGGGATTCTGATTAGGCCATCTGAAAATTCTATGAGGTGTGTCGACACAATCCCAGACTCTTGTATATTTCTACCTTTATCATCAGCATTGCTTAGAAAAAGGAGTGATTGGGAAAAAGTCCTTGAAAAAGAAAATTAGAAGTACTGAAATTAAACCATTGTTGGGTTTGTTAAGTTAAAGTGTTAAATCAAATGGTTACTAATGATTTCCCCTGATACTGAATACAGAAGTCAGTTTGCTGTGGCCACTACCCAGAGAATTGCTCATGATGACAATATTTAGTTTTAATAAACAAATTCTGAACTATCAAAAGCTTTATGCTTTAAATTTGAATAATGTCATGTATTGGAGATAATTTAAAAATGAAATACAATCCTAGTAACAGAACAGAGGACATTTGCGTTTCAAAGTGATGAAAATTTGGGACTGTTACCATGGGAATAAATAATTCAAATTTAAAGTCCTCAAAACGTTCTTTATAACAGGAATATGTTATGTATGAGTATACTGTTTGTTTGCTTCATACTAAATCTGAATTCACACAACACACAATTTTAATGTGTTTAATATCATATATTTTAATAGTAAAATTTAATAGAACTGCCATACAAACATGATATCCGAAAGGTAGAGAATTAGCACATCTATTTTTACCAAAGGTGAGTTTTTAGGAGAAAACCTGTGTTCACTTCAAGTCACTGAGAATTAAATTTAACATCAAATAAAAGAAGCACTCAAAAGAAATTGCACACAACAAAACTTAAGTACCCAATTTGTACTGGCAAATAGAAATTATAACGCTTTAATTTACCGATATACAGAAAAATCTTGAAGCTTAAAATTGATTAGAGAGTCAGATATTGTATTAAAATATGCTGCATCCCTGTTTAGATCACAAGCCCCAAGCAAATAAAATAAAATAAAGTTCCCTTCTGTGCTTCATTTTGGCCACTAGATGTCGGACCTCCCCAGATCGACTTTGGAGGGCAGCGGTCCAGCCTCTTCTTCGGGTGCTTTGGAAGTGATGATGACCAGAGAGGATTGTGGGTAAGGAATGAGTTTCTTTTCATCAAGATACTCATTGTCGCCATAAATGCTCAGCTTCTAAACAAGAGAGATAATTTAAGAGTAAAATAACAATAATTACCCTTGAAATATGCAGTTTGTAACACAAAATAAAATACATGTCTGTTGTTTACATAGTGATGACTGGTTAAATCATACACCATTTGAAAAAGTTGTTAAAGTTGTACTTCTTGTTTATTTTGAATGCTGTAACTATGCATACTGGTATCAAATTTACACTGTAGGATTGAATCATAATATATAGACACACTCTTTTACATTTTTACCATGTCTTTGGTGAGTAATGTCTCAGACTGAGTAATATTACTGTAGGAGCCATATGGGTGATTGGTTGCTATGGCAATGTCTAAGGGGCAGGGGTCACGTGGGCAAAGGTGATGTGCCGGTAGTTTCAAAGGCACCGGGTTTCCTGCTGTCTGGGAGTGGGGAGAGGAGACGCCGGGTAGCTGTATTTTTCGTTGACCGATTCGTTTGCTTGTTACATACTACTGTTGGAGGCCTACATTATATCATCTGTGTGTAACCTGCTTAAGCTGCTGTTTCATTAAACCATGAGAAAATGCATTATGCAACTCAGTCTACTTCTTACAAACGGCAGCGCGTCAGACAGAGGTACTGGACCTGATCTCCTCTCTAAGTGATAAAGGCTCAGTGTCGCTACAATTACCATTCATAGAACTATGCAAATACTGAAACAATGTGTAGCAATCAGTATTGAAGTATGTTCTTTTTTTTTGTTCAATTTGGCTTACCTCTGCTGGGACATACTGGTCTACAGCAGTTGCTACAGTGGCACAGCAAATCCAGATCAGGACCAAAACAGACAGGACCAGGGTTGTAGTCAGAATCCAGCCTGGCAGCCACGGGTTTCTATTGAACGAAGATATTCTAATTAAACAATCTGACATTTTACCTTCCACATACTAATAAACACTAAATGACGAATATAGGATGCTTTAATATGATAATAAGGCAGATGTTTTACCTTGCCAGACAACCAAAGATATTGTAGTCTCCTTCATAAGTGCGCTCATTCATCTCTCTATCCCTCTCCTGGATTAAAGTGCGCTGATATTCTTTATAAATTGGACTGTTCAAAACTATTAACGGACAATAACAAAACTGTCAGTACAATATGTAAAAATATATATATATATATTATTTTTAAACAAAGACTTACAGTTCTTCTGTGGCTCCTCTTTAACATCATTGTCCACCTCAATCTGAGAGTAAACTCGAATCTGTGGCTCGGT
>KN470724.1:16962-27949 GCA_000787095.1 Periophthalmodon schlosseri | reverse complement strand
TATTGTTTTGAAAACGCTATATTCACATGTTCAATAAATTTCGGTTTTGTTTTTGAGTCCCGCCTCCCTTTGCTCTCTGTGCTAAGTCCCTCCCCCTTCAGAGCTCTATCACGACACATTCGTTGTACATTCTGCCATGTTTGCGTAATCTTCATAGTCCAGTATTAAAGACGTCGTCGTTGCTCTGATCCACCCCCATTTTCACCGCCATCGATACACGGCCACTGCGCTTAACGTAATGCTAAACGTAGCATTCGTTAGCGTCGCGTTATAATCATTAAAGACCCTGTACGGATTATTTCCACGTATTTGAGCAAAATGTGTCTCGTCCCAGCACAGATGTATTGTATAAATGGTAAACAGTCACATTTTTATACAGCGCTTTTCCACCTTCAAGTCACTCAAAGCGCTTTACGTTAAGGAACCGCTCACCCGTTCACACACACATTCACACACCAGCGTAGCCAGACTGAACGCGGCGCAGCTCGGGTGGCGGCGGCGGAGGTGACAGAGTCCGAGTTAATTCCGTTGGGAGTCCGTTTTGACCTTTATAATGCTATTCCTTAACAAAAGTAATTATGGCGTGAACGTTCGGTCTTGCACGTGCAGCATTCAAAGGCGGAGAACAGCAGAAGTATCAAACCACAACAAAACCGGTCCGACACTGCGGCCATTATAAAGCTTTTTATCATCCGATAATCAGGAAGTCCGCTGTTAGCATGTTAGTCGTCGTTAGCATTACCGTGCCTACTCCGCTCTGGCCTCTGAAAGTCCCGAAACGCGCTTTTAAACTCATCTAAGTGAATTATTAGGATGTTCTGAACGCATACGGTAAGTGAGGAGTAACTTTGGACCACTGCAAACTGTTTAAAATGAACTAGTTTCGTTTTTAATGTTTTTAAGACGGTAAAAATCAGGTACGGCGCATTTAATGCAGTTTAACATAAAGCTTTTGCCATTTTAGACTTATTGTGGGAAGGGTAACCAACACTTTTATTCAAGTAAGAGTACACTTTTACACTGTATAATAATTATTCAGGTATAAGGTGTGTGCACAACAGCGCCCCCAGCCTCACTGTTAGCGTCACTACTTCCTGTCCAGTTTTATCTCTACGAGGTTTTTGCCGAGTCACGATAAAATGAATAAATATTTAAAGATGAGGCAGTGGACAGGGAGTTTGTGTCTCAGTGCTAACGCTAATGCTAATTTTGAGGCATAACAAATATTAAAGCAACAAAACAAACTGTAGTATTCTACATATAAAAATAATTGGGTCTTTATTTTTATTTTAATAGGTTGTTTATTTTACGTTTATTAAAGATGCAAATTTTCTGCTTGTGAAGATCCGCTACCTACTTGTCTCCACGGAGATATTCTAACTTTACCGGGAATGTTCCGCTGTGTGGCATTTTAATAAAAGCGACTGTTAGCTCTTTAAGACGCAGTGAGCTAGCTAGCGTGCACAGAGCCTATCAAAGACGTACTACGCAACGACGCTAACTACTCGTCTCCACGGAGATTTTCTAACTTTGCTGGGAAAGTTCCACAATAAAAGTGACTGTTAGCTCTGAGACACAGCGAGCTAGGGTTAGCACAGGTCCGCTAACTACTTGTCTCCGTGGAGATGTTGTAACTTTATAGGTATAAGGTGTCAGAAAACTACACTGGAGACTAAAACTACTACTACTACTTCTTCCAAAAGTTACTCAAGTGAACTGCAAGCGAGCGCCGCCCCCTCTGACCGTGGAGGCGGTGATGGAGGAGCGGCGGGCTGAACTTCAGGTGACCCTCTGGGCTTGTGGTTAGCGTGCGGGTGGGCCCAAAGACGATATGTTGGTGGTTTAAATATTCTGCAACGGCCTTGACTTTGCTCCAACTTCTCCTGCGCGGCGAGGTGGGATTTTCGCTATAGATCACTCCTGTCCGAACCGCCGCAGACGATTAGCGAATGCGTCGGCTAACCGCAGCGTTGTCCCAATTGGAAAACTAACAGACGGACTTGACAGGTGATCATTAAAATCTGTAGCCTTGGCGATTTAGCTAGACTCCCACCCGCTGACGCACAACACTGCCTAATAACACTGAACAACTGTATTAATGATAGAAATGTCTTGTGTGGCTCCCATTGACAGATAATGGCTATTTGCTTAAAACCACACTATGTAACTTTTAACTTTTCCTTACTGTGAGCGAGCTTCATCTCCACAAACCTGACTCTTATTTGGGCTGGAGGAGGGCCTGCTCTCGCTTGTTTCCATGGGAATATTGTTCCTTTGGGTTAGTGTCAGGGGTTAGGGGTTAGGGTTGGGTCAGGGCAAGGAGTTAGGGTTGCTTTAGGGTTAGAGTTGTGTTAGCGTTAGGGTCGGGGGTAAAGTAGGGGTTAGGGTTTAGGGGTTAGGGTTAGGATTAGGGTTTACAGTTGGATTAGGGTTGGATTAGCATTGGGGTTAGGGTAAATGTTAGGGTTTAGGGGTTAGAGTTGGGTTACAGTTATGGTGTGGAAGGGTAAGGGTTAGGGTTGGATTAGTGTTGGGTTTAGGGTAAGGGTTAGGGTTTAGGGGTTAGGGTTAGGATTAGGGTTTACAGTTGGATTAGGGTTGGATTAGCATTGGGGTTATGCTAACAGTTAGGGTTTAGGGGTTAGGGTTGGGTTACAGTTATGGTGTGGTAGGGCAACGGTTAGTGTTGGATTAGCGTTGGGGTTAGGGTAAAGTTTAGGGGTTAGGGATTAGAGTTGGATTAGCGTTGGGGTTAGGGTAAAGTTTAGGGGTTAGGGATTAGAGTTGGATTAGCGTTGGGGTTAGGGTAAAGTTTAGGGGTTAGGGATTAGAGTTGGGTTACAATTATGGTATGGTAGGGTAAGGGTTAGGGTTGGGTTACGGTTGGATTAGTGTTGGGTTTAGGGTAAGGGTTAGGGTTTAGGGGTTAGGGTTGGGTTATGGTATGGTATGGTAGGGCAAGGGTTAGGGTTGGATTAGCGTTGGGGTTAGCGTTGTTTTAGGGTTATGGTATGGCACAAAATGTATCTATCTCCATGGAAACGTGCGGTTTTAACTTTCTATTTCCATGGAATAGTACAGAAAGTTACATTCTGCACGTTTAATAATCTGCGTATGGTAACCTCAGCAAAAAGCCTCATAAAGATTGCAGTTCCATTACCAGCAAATGTTTGTTGTGTCCTTGGGCAAGACACTCCACCAGTCTGTTTGTATATAGTGGTTAGGCCTGTCACGATAACACAGTTTGAAGGGCGATATATTGCTGAAGAAAATATAGGCGGTAAACGATAAAACTGAAACAAATTTACACCACTGACACAAACCCCTAAAGCAGGATTATCCCCCCCCAAAAAATAAAAACAAACAAAAAAAATCTAATTAGTAGAGCACAACCAAAATGGGTTTTTTTTCACGGCCGATGCCGATTGTTTAGAATACAGAGCAAGCGATGGCCAATAAGATCTGCTGGTATTTCGGGGCCGATTTCGAATATTTTCTCCAAATTATGTAACTTAAATTCACTACAAACTTCCCCCGAGCCCTTTTTTTAACCACAACCTTTTAAGACAGTGGTGTAGTCACGTTTTGTGCAGCCATCTCTTCGTATTAAAGTGTAAAAATACAGCTTTGTGTGTACTTTTTTACGCAGCAGATCGACCAAAACAAAATATCGCCCTCTGCTGGAGATTTAAGGCTGGTATCAGATGCACTAAAAAGTAAAAATATCTGCCCCATATATTGACCAATCGATATATTGCTCTATCTCTACTAATTAGTTTGTGTCTATAATCAGCCGTAGAAGTTACTTGTTGGACCTTCAGCTGCTCCAAGTGGATGGTACTACAAAAATAAAAAACACAACAACAAAAAAACATGGGGAAAAGATATATATTGAGCCCCAAAATATATTTTTTCTAGCTTTGTGGATATAGTGGATGTAGTAGTTATCGTGACAGGTCTAATGAGGGTTTAAGGCAGAGATAAGTTGGAGGACAGATATTCAAACTCCTTACCTCCTTCTTCTTCTTCTTCTTCTTCTTCTTCTTCTTCTTCAAGTGAACCCAGTGAAATCGCTGAAACTTTCTTTTTCATGGGCGCCCTGTTTAAAATACAATACAAGCAGAAAAACAAACAAAACAAACAAGTACAAGCCCATATAAAACATTAAAAACAGGAGCAGGTGTGTGGATAAAAGTTCCATCAGATTATTAAATTGCGATTATATCCAGTATCCAGTTTTGTTTTTCCTTGGAGTGTGTTCCATTTTTATGAGGCAAAACAGCTAAAAGCCTGTTTCCCGTCTCAGTTTTGGCGCGGCTCGTCCTCAGCCTGACGCAGTCACGATCTGGTATTAAATCTTCCCGTATCAATGAGTAACAAGCAGGTGAGATGTTCTGGCAGGTTCTGAAATAGTCCCGTATAGATACATCTCATACATCATACATTACATCTTCGAGTGTTGTTCTCTTCTAATCGACAGTGATGGCCAACCCACTTTTCCACAGAGAGTACAGTGGTTTCATTGTCAAACTGTTCATATTCCATTATAGTTTCCTCGGTCGAAATTTCACATCATTTATACGTCTTTTATTCCGGGTCTGTTGTGTATTAAAAAAATCCTTCCACGATCTTGTCTCAGAAGCTCAGCAGTAGCGCCAGGCCTGATTAGCACTTGGAAGGGAGACTGTTGGGAATACCAGGAGCCACAGTGGGGCGCCGGTGGCTCTAGTGCGTACTGTTGTTGTGTTCTTAGGCAAGACACTTCACCCACATTGTCTAGTATGAATGTGGTGCGCGCGGAATTGTAAATAAACTTTGAGCAACTGGAAAATTACATCGCGTTACGTCGGAAACGGTCGAGCCGACGGTCATTCTGATTGGATCTAGCCGGCTGGCGTTGCGCGTAGAGCAATTTGTACAGGTTTTGGCCCTTGTTAACGTTCTGGTTGCTAGGTAACAGTCGGAATTACGTCTACGTATGTCATATTCAGGGTTGCCGGGTTTCAGCAACGCAACTCGCCTAAAAAAAACGCAGCTGTATTTCCACTGTTTTTATGAAGTTCCACAGATCGCTGACGGCTTTAGATATGAAGATTCCACCAAAATTCAGGACTATTATTCGTATTATTCTAAAATCAATACGTTTACATGGAAAATAACTCTGGCCAAACCCGTGGACAATATTTTTCACCTGTGGCAGCTCTTAAAAATCAATTCCACGGGAAAACTGCGAACCTGGCAACACTGATCATATCTGCTGCCCGTGTTCAACCAGGAGGTAAAATGATAAACTTTACCAAAATTTTAAAACTAGAAAAAGCTAGGCAAAATTTTTTATTAAACTCTTAAATATAATAATATTAGGTATATTTTAATGACATGTAGTCGAACCTCGAAGTCTTAGTTGGTTGGTTACGTAAATATCTACATCACTCATCTTCAGGACAGTTCCCATCGTATCTATTGTACATAAAAGCCATGTTTGCAAAGACACATTGTTGGGATTCTCGGCTGAGGTGGGACAGGTCAAAGGTCACGGTCCCACTGTAAGATCGCTGTCAATCTGACCTGTCAACAACTGCCTTTAACGGCACCACTTCCTGCCCGCACAGGAAGTCCCTCTTCTTCTGAGACTTGTTTTGTTGTACGTTATTATTTTTGTCCGAAACATCCTCCGCGTCCGTCCTTGAAGTTTTACGGAGCGCCGCTTGTGAATCCGCTCCTCGCCTCTTCCCAGTGTCGCCGAGCACTTCCTGTAAAAGTCCCTTCAGAATAAAACGTACGTCATTATGAACTGTTTGAGTTTAAGAGTGAAGGTCGGGGCAGAGCTAAAGCTAAAAAAAGATGAATGGACAGACAGTGCGTTTATAGCCTTCGGGAGACTTCGGCGAGCTGCGAACTACCAACTCACACTGGTATTTTTGTATGAACGCTGCATATTAGCTTTAGTACAAGTACAAGTACAAGTTTGTAGTGTATTATATTGTAATAGGGTTGTCAAAAGTATCGAAAATCAGATACGAATCGATTAAAACTAGTATCTAAACAAGACACTCATTTGAGCAGATATCGATGCTAAAAAAGTCACATTCACGGGACAGAAATGAATCTTTCCTGAATAGATTTAAAATGATCTTCAGCTGTATCAGAACAAGTATAAGACACGTAGAGCAGTGAGCCTCGCGGTTCGCTTGGAGCCGCCTTGGAGCGGGTGCGTTTGGTCCAGCTGAGTTGCGTTTCCGCGCTCCTCACGGCTCCGGGTCCAGGGCTCTGCTCCGTGAGACACTGACGTCACCCAAACATACCTCGTGTTTTCTTAATAAATACAATCTAAATCGTATCTGAATCATACTCGTAATTATAAAGCCGAGCTCAGCCATTCAGAAAAAGAAGTTTAGTAATTTCAAATTTATGGCGCTGTGAGACGACGCTAAAGCTAAGGCTAAAGCTAAAGCTAGCGTAAACGCAAAACTTCTTCTGGTTTATTGTCGGCTTTTTCTGCATTTGTTTCATTTCTCTGCGCCACATCATCTCTTTATGTGACTCAGTGGGTTTGGCTCACGTTAGAGGCATTATGCACTGAAAATATAATACGTGCGGTTTTATATTTGTATCCCGTGCGTCGATAAACAGGAAACAGGAAACATTTAAGCTGCCATAACTGGAAATCCAGCGGTTTAACACAAGATCGAGTCAGCCTTTAGTGAGAGATGATTATTTAATGCTTCTATCTGCTTGTTGCCATCGTGTTTTCTCCTGACTCTGTGTTCTCTCTTGTTCAATCGTCTAGTTTGGTCGTTAACCGTGGAGCTGTACCGTACCGGCCCCAGACCCCGCAGATGGGGCCCGTACTGATCCGCTCCAAAGCGAACCAGTGGAAACGAGGCCGTACACGCCCATGGACCACTATGGAACCTACTGGACGACTGAGGGATCACACAGATATAAGACGCATGGGAATATACAAGGAAGTACTACCATTTAATGTGGAAAATCACGTTCTATTGTCTAAATAAAGGGTGTTTTTAATTATCACCATGGTATCGGAATCAGTATCGAGTCTATTCCTTAGTATCGAAATGGAGTTTGAAATTTTTTGCCCTGCTACGTTTTGACTTACTTCATGTCGGAAAGTCTTTACTGTACATAGTTATTTTATTTCGTCGTACAGTGTCAGTAGATAATGTCATTAGTGATGTCACTTCCCTTTTCTGCATATCTCCGTACTTTTCTCCAAACGGCACTCGTTCAGTCCTGTGTGAGGATAGTCATGTGACCGCGCTAACGAAGACTAAGACCTGTCCGAGACCGAGACTAGACCGGGACGAAAATCCTGGATTTTCAAAAAGGTAAAAACTTAAAACATAAAGTCGCACGGTGTAACTTTATGTTTTAATGTTTTGTATGTTTGTTTTTGTGAAGATGTTATTGCTTTGCCATGGTTAATTCCACAGTGCGGCATTAAACGTCTCTTTCAGGTGACGCTACCAGACCAGGTTACAGTCGAGATCTGTGGAGCAGCTACACAGTTTCTCTCTCTCTCTCTCTCTCTCTCTCTCTCTCTCTCCTCATCTTCCCAAAAATTCCCATCTGGTTCCTTAATATTGACATCACGTTTTATAAGCCTGGATTCGTTTTATCGTCAGTGGCTGCGGCTTCAACAACAAAGTATATATTCGATTAATGAGGATAATATGGGGGCTTTTATGTAGAACAACGCTGCGGTTACGTGCTTTTTTAATTTGGGGATTTCGTTTTTGTTCGGGTTGATCGGAAGTTCAAATCGCCGCTCGTCGTCTCTGCTGCATTCTCAAAAAATCAGATCATGTCGACATCTGTGGACCACCGCGTTTTCTACCTGAACGTACAGTGACTTAACGCTAAAACTATCCCGCGATTAGCATCTTGTTAAATTATATAGTTTTTTCCACTGGGCCATTCAAGTACATTCCTCACTGCTAGTTAACACAGGGGCTAATGAGGAAGGCCGCGTGTAAAATGAGTTTATGGGTTGTTTGTGTGGACAGAGAAAGAGATGCAAAAATGCTACGCTAAAGCCGAGATGGGACAACGTATAGTTTTTTACAGATCAGATTCCGAAATGATAAAACAATCTACCTAAATTTGCAACCGCAGCGCAACTTAAAGAGGGGGTATTATGCGAAATCTGTTTTTTTTTTCGTTGTTCCCTCATCAAAAACACGCCTGAAGAGGTTTTACATGTCATCCATGTGTGTTTGAGTATATTAGCGACTCTCCCGGGTTTTTTTTCGTTGTTCCCTCATCAAAAACACGCCTGAAGAGGTTTTACATGTCATCCATGTGTGTTTGAGTATATTAGCGATCTCTCCCGGGCTTTGGCTTTAAGATTCTGTACGAGGCTCCGCCCACAAGCCTACGTCACCCGCGCTCCCACACGACAATTCTCCATAAATCTACAAAAACATGATACAAAACTGTGCACTACGACTTGACAAACCTGATGTGATGTGCAGTAGCTTCATTAGCGGGACGCGTGTGGTCAAAAATGAAAGCGAAACTTATTATTAATATGTTCTTTTCACCGGATATAGTATTTTCAAAATAATAGAAGGAAACATGGTGATCTAAATATATCATGTGTTAGCAGTTAACATCCCTTTTGATTTGGAGCTGTATCTTTCACAAGTATAAGACACATAGACGAGTTTACGCCCATGGACCAGTGTGAACCTACTGGACACTGAGGGACACAGATATAAGACACATGGGCCGAGAGAAAACAAACTACGACCATTTAATGTGGAAAATCACATTCTATTGTCTAAAGAAAGGGTGTTTTTTATCATCACTGTAGTATCGGAATCGGTATCGAGTCTTTTACTTGGTATTGAAATCGAGTTTGAAACGTTAGTATCGTGACAACACTGGTTCACGAGGTTCAGTGCAGCGCCGCTGACACACGTCTTTTGAATATAGAGCAGTGGAACAGTGGAAGCTCAGAGCAATTTTCTCACTGACACCGGGTTCATCTCGCGTCTGCACTTTGGCTGATCCTCCACACATCTGTACACAGCTGTTTTTAAAGGTGCTCTGTGTAAATTTTCTGGCAGGGCCGGCCGTAGCTTTCAGGGGGCCCTGAGCTGAGTTTGTCCCCGGGGCCTCGGCGGTGGATGTACCTGGCTCGGCTACCGGTGATTCACACTTGACAACATTATGACGCCGCTCTCATCGCCTCGAACAATTCTATTTGTGTTTATATGACCAACGTCAGACTGAAAACATCCAGAATGTCACAACTACTGGAACGGCAGACAAACATGTGAGGGGGGTGCGGGGGCCTTCCCCCAGAAGACTTTAGACATTTTTTCCTGGTTTCTGGTGGATTTTAATGTGTTCCAGTTGGCTACAGTGGCCTTACATTTACGTTACAAAATGCACAGGTGAGAAGGGCAAAAGCCAAAAGTCGTACTCAAGTAAAAGTACACTTCAAAATAATATTGGCTTCTCACTTAGAAGTAAAAGTAGTGCTTCAACAAAAACGTTTACGAAAGGAGAAGTAAAAGTCTGGTGTCAGAAAACTAGTGCAGTTTAATTTTAAAAACGGTTGGTTAAGTAAATGTAGCCTACTCGAGTAACTGAGTAACTGAGTACTATCCAGCTCGGACTAAAAATGACTGTGGTCACTATATTATGACCACAGGCAGCAGCTGAGCAACACAACGTACATTTGCACATAATTAATGGACAGTTGGCATAAATACGCCATTAATGAGCCTGTACAATCTGCATTAACGAGTCACGACTCGTTCACAGGCCATTCAGTCTCCAGCAAATGTGACAGTGGTTTATCAACGTGACTAATGTGAAACAGGAGCAACCTGCGGGAGCCTAAACGTCCACAGAAGCTCAAACTTCCACAGAAGCCCAAACATCCACAGAAGCCCAAACGTCCTCAGAAGCCCAAACGTCCACAGAAGCCCAAACGTCCACAGAAGCCTAAACGTCCACAGAAGCCCAAACTTCCACAGAAGCCCAAACATCCACAGAAGCCTAGTTGATGGCTGACTGCGAAAAAAACAAAAAAAAACAAACAAAAAAAACAAAAAAACAACAATCAAAAGCAGACAGTGTAATAACCTGACCGTGCTGTGTTCGTGCGTCTCTCCTTTACGTGCTACATAAACGTCCCCGTCACTGTTTTCTTCTGGCAGGTCAGGTCCATTGGAGGTAGAACTAAGTAAAAGTCCTTTTTGCCTCCTCTCACCATCTTTCCCAAAACAGTCTTCTTCTTGTGTTCTTGATGCGTTGGCCAAGACTTCAGATAAACTTAAGCTCACTAACTTTCAATCGAACTTGTAAAACAGCCATTCAGATGTTCCTCAGCTGCCTCAGGGCACCTCGGGGGAAGGGGTCCTTGCAAAACATAGCTGCCCACACCTACGCCCGCCTCAAAAACACACGTAGGCAGCAGATATACTATAAAAAAGCAAATGTAATGGTTTGAGAGGGATATTTAGGCTGCTGTAAACACACGAGCCCTGTTTCCAAGACTTTACATATTATATTATTTTCAATATAAATGTATGGGCTCTTGGGGGCCCTCTGGTGGCCCGGGGGCCTTAAGGAGCTGCTTAGTTCGCTTAGACGCTGAGCTGGTCCTGTTTTCTGGTCACCTGCTTGTCTCCGTAGAGGTAAGTAAAACGACATGCCGTGAAACTTATTGGGAAAAAACATCTCCATGGAGACAAGGAGCAACTTTTAACTACAGAAAAGTTACACAGTGCAGTCCTTTAACACTTTAACGCGAAATATTGTCAAATTTCTTCCTCCAAAGACTGAACTTCAAGCCGCATTTTTCTTTTAGTGACAGAGGACTGGCTGCATCTCCATCAAAAAGGCCCAAGTCGTCCGTTTACAGTTAGAAAAGGGCAGTAGTTGATCAGACGGCGAAGCGCTCCACCTCTGATCCGAAGGTCAGCGGCTCGAATCCCGCTCTCGACGTAAA